>JAHZTW010000005.1:3247438-3336524 GCA_020283515.1 Alliaria petiolata
AAAAAAAAAATAGAAACCAATTGAATAAACATATATAGTGGAAAACTTAAATACTTATGACAATATACAAATATGGATACATTTTTTAAACAATTAGCACATGTTAATAACTTCATAATATTTCTATATATTTTAGGATAAAAATAATAAAGAAAAAATTAATTGAAAATTAAAAATTACTTTAAAGCAATATAAAAATTAAAAATAAACATAATAATAATATAAATATATAAAATTATAAAGTACGAAAATTGATTAATATATAACTCCGAGCAACGCGCGGGTCAAACCTAGTTATTTAAATTGTCTGATCTTGAGCTTTACTTTTTAACTGGATTTATTTTGTTTATCACATGTTATTTGGCCCATGGGCTTTTTTGATTAACTTGTTCTTAAGTTTTGTTTCATACGTCGTCGATTATTTAATTATATTAGTTTTTGAGACTTATGGTGTTCTTGGTTCATTCGTGGTTCGTTAGATTCTGTTATATTCAACTGTTTGGATTTGCCTTTTCCGATCCGCGTCAATGGGTTTTATTGGTGGATGAAGTTTTTTTTATTTCGTTTATATTCGTTAAATTTGATTCTAATTCAACGGTTTAGAACGATAGATTGCCGATCCGCATCGTTATCTCTCATTGACGAATGATGTGTTTTGATATTTTGTTTCCTTAGGAAATATACATCCATCAAATTTTCACAGATTTACTTTCGAAACAACTTTCAAAATAATAAAATTCCTTATTTTTCCTGCTTCTTCTTCCAGGGTTTAGCTTCCAACGAAACCGACGCTTGTGTTTCTGGCTTTACTTCTTCTTCTCGTGAGAATGCAGCGTCATTTTACGATGCTCCTGGCGCAAAACGTCATCAAATCTCCTGGCAGCATTTTAGGCTGCGGCGGGGAAAAATATTGTTTCCTGTAGTTGTACCGTCTTTCTCTACTTGGGTCGGAGCACCCCTCCACCTTGTTTCGTTGAAGTTGGTCGCGAGTTTAATAGGGCTGCTCGAGGTTCCGATCTACCTTCCGAAGCCGGTGATGAGGTAGACCAAAATAACAAAACATCATCCCAATGACAACAATCGACGCGGATCGAAAAAAAAAACTAATCTAAACCGTTGATTGCATAGACCAACGACGTGCAAGAGGTGTTCAATATGAATTTTGCTTCAATAGTAGAATTATAAAATCTTTAAAATTCTTATAGATTTTCAACATCACAAATATTTTCATCTTCATCTTTTGTTTTATTTTTGAGTTTGAATTTCAAAATCTGAAAAATGAAAATGAATGAATTTGATAATCAGAAAAGTTGTCTGACTTTTAAAAGAATCAGGCAATTAACTCAATTAATGCCTCGTAATCGGGCCAAACTTTAGGGTAAATATATATCATAGAAAAAGTTCTGATAAAAAATAATATTAAGAGAAAACTCCCCTAAATATTAAAACATCAAAAACTTCACATTAGCATATTTCAAAAATGAATATCACCAACTATTATTAAAAATAACCATGCTCCCAAATCTCACCACATCTATCATTTAATAAGTGGAATAAACAATTATATTATAAAGGAATCTAAAGTAATTGTTGATTCCACTTATTTGTGTTCTTTTAAAGTGTCAACCGTTTGCATAAATATTTCACCAATGAAGTTGAGAAAGAAGAACAATACGTTGGTGAAAAGAAAAACTATTTTTCTTGTGCAAATATTTGATTTTTAAAGTGCCATTGACTCACCGTATACGATCCGGATTCTCCCAACTCGAATATTTACATAAGAAATAGAGTTTTTCTTTTTTACTTAAAATTTGTGTGTATCCAATGCACACTTTTGCCGGTAACAGAGTAACTAATCTTTCAATAAAATGTCTTGCACTTTTTGTTTTCTGGGTCAAACTTAAAGGTAGATATAAGTAAGAATTACAAACAGAAAAATATTCAAGAACAAAGTAGAACCGTATTATAACAAGTTAAGAACTAGAAAATGATGAACATAGATTCTGTTATTCACAATATTACAATGGACAATGGGTACAATTGGATCTAATGATTGGATTGAGGTACATGCAGATGATCACTTGGTCTGCTTTGTTACTGTCCTTTGGACTGTTGAAACTCCATCCACAAACTTTGTCCGGAAAAGAACATTGGCGTTGTTGAACATTCCTTCTTTCAGCGAAACCACAATAAACTGTCAAAAGCAGAGAATGGTTTTAGGCCAAAATTGGATTTTAGAGTAAACAACATAATCGTAATGCTATCTTCAGATAGAGACAGAGATATTGACCTGCGAGTGAGGGAAATGAGCTTTTATCATTCTTCCTATGTTCTGTGTGTGACTGAGATCAAGAGCTGCATCAACCTGACAAATCCAAACTCATGAGCTTTATTCTTTCAAGCGAATCAGTGTTCCACAGTAAAAACACAAGTAGAAATCTTCAAATTGAAAAGCAGAGATGTACCTCGTCTAAGATATAAAGAGGAGCCGGCTTGAAGAGAAGCAATGCCAAGATTAGCGATAGCGCAAGAAGAGATCTTTGCCCTCCACTGAGCTCTGATAAAGACTGCTTCCAAACTTTTCCAAAGGCAACACGCACCTCAAGTCCATCAAGGAAGCTACCGCCTTCAGGAGGTTCTAGTTTTGCCATGGTCCCGGGTAGTAGGGTTGAGAAGATTGATCCGAAATCCCTGAAACACAAGGATTTGATCAAGGTCAATATCAGAAAAGAAATGAAGTAGACCATGAACGTGTAATGTATAGCAAAGACAACAGAGAGGAACGTAACAGACTCATTGTTGGAGAAAAGAAGGCAACTTACTGGTTAACTTTAACCCATGTAACTTTCAGGGTTTCTTTTTTCTTCTCATCCAGCTCCTCAATCACTTTCGTGATTTTGGATTTGTCATTCTAGTAAAAAAAAGAATCCATTAGCGACTGCACACGAAGCTATTTTGAAATACATTAGGCCCTCGGTCCTCAGCAACTAACCTCGATTGTATTTTTCTTCGATATCAGAGCATTGTATTCATCTTCTGCTTTCTCAAACATAGCCATTACCTTCTTGTTCACTCTTTTTTCCAAGCTTCATATGAGGGAAATGAAAAACCGGGAAAAGAAGAAGAATGCATATATTATATTGATACTGCGCTCAAAGAATGTGAAGATAATATATGTTGCAAAAAGATAAATAAATGTTAATCCTCATACACAAACCTTGATTGATCTGACTGGAGCTTTTCAAGTTTTTCTCTAGCTACATACGGATCACAAGATTCAAAATCATAATCTGTCCCTCCTTTTCCAAAAAGTTGCTTTTCAGATGCTATCCATGTATGCTTCTCAACAAGTTTGTCTACTTTCACAGAACAGTCCTTGTGATCCGTCTCCATCCTTACTACCTATAAAAAAATTCAAGGACAAAGTTCTCATGAAATGTGTACATTCCTTGACATGCAGAATTTCTGCAGAATAGTGCATAGCACTCTTATAAAACAATGCACAAACCCAGACATGACAAGAAGACGAGATTGAAAGAATAATACCTCATTTTCCAGCTTCTTTCTCTCAAGCTTCATGTCAGTAAGCTTCTGCAGACATTTTTCCTGCTCAGTGACAAAACCACTTATCTGTGTATCGCATTCCTTCATCTTTGCATGTATCAACTTGAGCTCGGCAAGAGACTCATCGTGAATCTTCTGTAATGCATCAACCTGCAGGGAAATCAATATCTCAACATGCTATATTTCTTCATTTTCAACAAATCCCACCAAGAGTAGCAAAACGACAATCACCTTGGCCCGCTGCTCGTCTACTTCCGAATTTAGAGTGGTAATTTGGGTTTTCAATGAAGCTAACTGGCTCTCCAAGGACGATTGTTCCTGAACCATCGCTTGTTCCTCCATCACAAGCTTCTCCTTTTCATTTTCATGACTCTGTGAGCATGAAGAACCATAGAGAACGTTACAGCGAATTTTGGAAGGGCCAAAAGGATTTTTTTTTTTTTATTTAAACTCCAAAAATTCCAAAGAATGCAATGTTTCCATGATAACACAGGACAAGGAAAACGAAATAGGATTCAGGAATTTCAGTGGCATATAAGTACCCGACTGAAAGATCTAAAAGTACCTTTAAACCTTTGGAAACTGCCTGCATCTGAGCTTTGATGGTCTTAATATTTTTCTCCAAGTCCTTGAGCCGCCCCTCTCTGCTTTTGTCATGGTCTTTGATGGATTTCTCTAATGTGGAGACAGCATCAACACAATTATTGTAAGCAAGTTCCTTCTCTTTGATTTGGGATCTCGCTTCTTCAAGCTCTACTTCAAGTTGTTTTACTGCTTCGCCAAGCTATATATACAAAAGGTAGGCGGGATCGAAAGTGTAAATATGTGCCTCAAGTACCAAAAGGCAATATGAAACTGACAATTTAGCTCAAGATATAAATAGAAGATGGAGGTATAAACCTTGTGATGCTCATTCTGTTCAGCCCTCTTCAGAAATAAGGACAAGTCATACGTTTTTAGCTCCAACTGTGCTTTAACATCTGTGAATTTCTTTTGCAGAGGCTGAAGCTCTTTGATCTGAGATGTCAAGATAAACAAGTACAATACATTCAAAATACTAAAAGCACTTCATTACTTTGACATGAGGAGCCTAAAGAGAGCAATCAGAGAGCATTACTAAGCTACTGCCTCTTACAGTGTCTTTGTAATATCGAAATATTCCTAGCACGCCTGTTAAGTTTCAAAGTGTATTTAATTCTATTGATGAAGAATAGCTTAAGGGGTTTACCTGCGCTTCAATGTCAGCCAACCTTTTCTGGTGTCCTTGTAATTTTGATTCGGCCTCTGCCAAGTCATGAAGTTGCCTAAGGAGATCACCTCCACCCCTAAGGCAAAGAAACAAATGCTTTAATCCTTGAGTTTTATGCATTTCTGAACCACGTCCGTAAGAAATCAAGAAGATGACTCTCAGAAGAAATCTAAGCGTCCAAGAAAGAAAGACTTACTTGCGACTCCCACCAGTAAGAAGACCACTTGGCTGGAATATATCACCTTCAAGTGTGACACTTGGAGTCCGAATATCCCGGTTAAAAGCAACCTGCAGAAGAAACAATGAGGGGGCACATGTAAGACTGAGTTCTGGAGGCAAATATTATTAAGCAATCAAATAAATCTATCAAATACTAGCGAAGTCAGTGGCTGAGATTTCAAGGTAAATGTTGCATCTATAACCCAACAAAAGTGGTAAAACGTTGGAATAGATTACCAGATGTGATCCGTCAATAGTAAACATAAATGAGAACTCTCCCACTGCTAGAACCAGATCCAGAAAGGCTATACAGTTAAGTATATTCCATTAGCCTACAGATGGATCATGGTGCTTGAAATTTTGACATGTATTTATGTGTTTCACTTTAATGCTCAGATATAGCTTTAACAATCAATATACCAAAGGTACAGGTTAAATGCATATAAGGTTACTAGAAAAATAGTTTAGACAATCAAAATACATCTACACACTACATAATACAGAGTCAAAGTATAAGTTAACAAGAGAGAAAACCTGAAGCCATTGCAACACCACATATAATAATAAATGCTTGGGAAAGACTTACTTCCTTTGCTGCATCAGTAGTTTTGCAAACAAAAGTGGAGCCAAAAACAAACTCCATGGCATTCTGCAAAAGACCATGATTCAAATGAAAATGAACTTAAACTTGAAATTCCACACTTGGAGCTCATGAATGAAATGAAAAATTATCAGCGATGGATATCATAATATTCTTGAAACTAGATAAATGAAGGATTATGTATCAGTATCTTGTTACTATATGCAGGCGGGTACCTTTAATTCCTCACTATAACCGACTAAAGAAAGTGCCAGTTCTGCATTATCCTTTCCAACCTGAAAACAAATAGAAAATTTGCAAAGAACAAAAAACAAAGTTACTAAACTTGAAAATACCAAACAAAAGATCCACATACCAATCTAGCAGTCGCTTGCTGCACTCTAGGCTGAACAACGTGAGACTGAATTTTGTTCAGAGGTATAATTGTAACTCTTCTCCGAAGAGCTCCATTTTGAAGGAGTTGTTTTCCAGTATCTTCTGAGTCCACAACAACATTATACAGCTTCCCGCCAGCAGTAACCTAAAAAAAAAAAAGCAAAGCGACTTTAGACAATTAAAATTCAACAATGTGTATTGTGTAATGGTAAGATGCCCAATTTACCTCCAATGCTGTCATCGAGTTCCTATCTTTAACTTTTATTAGTTTTGCGACCACACCTTTCACCTTTGATCGGTCAAAGTTTTTCACAGGATCGCGGTAAGTAAACTGAACATTTGCTAATTGAGCCGATAAGCCACGCACTTTATCTTCCAGCCTTTGCACAACTTCAAGTTCAGATCCACGGTCCTAGACGAATATGTTAGTTAGAGACGTATACTTAATGTATAAGTAAATAAAATCAATTAAGGTGACCATGCTTACCTTCTCCAAAGCTTCCATTTGGCCCTCTTTATAAGGAATAGATTCAAGTGCCCTTTTTACACGTTCCACTTCATTTTTTCTAGATCCAAGTTCATTCTGCACTTCAACGGCTTCATCCTGTTTTGACATTAACTGAGACTTTCTCTCATTTAGCTCCTTTTCGCAGTGTCCAATCTTAGTTTTCAGCTGTTTCAACTCTGTTCCTGCTGTTCCAACAGCAATCTTTGCATCCCGTAGTTGATCTTCTAGGCATTTCTCTTCATCTCCACTACTCTTACCAGCTAGCACACCCTAATTATCATAAACCCAATTAACACAAGACAAATTATAAATTGGCAAAAAAGTCAAGATATATTTTTGCGGTGGTACTACCTGGTGTTCCTTTTCACAAGCTTCCAATGTGTTAGAGAGTTCCTGGACTCTTTGCTTTAGGTCTGCCGCTCCTTCCTCAGACTTCTTCACAGCAGATGCTCTCTCTTTTACGGATTTTTTCAAGTCTTCTATACTATGAACCATCTAGCAACACCAAGAAGGAAGTTATAGATGTCAGAAATAACTGAGAATCGGCAACACTTCTGACAAGAAAAAAAACATTTTTAGTCCTCTCTCTAACCTTTTCAGCATTCTCTTTTTCTCCAAGAAGGGTGTCCTCCTTATTAGTAAGCTTAGATGACTCACGTGTCATTTCTTGAGACAGTGAATCCACTTTCTCTGACAGACTTTTGACTTCTCCCCCCATGCTGGCTTCCTTTGCCCGAGTTAAATCTTTGATTTGTTTCTCAATTTCCTGTATCTCTACCTGTGTTTTTTCTGTTTCCTCGTCAATATTAGTGAGCTTTGCCTTCATTTCTTCAACCCCTTGAACTGCGCTGTCTCTTATTTTCTCTGCTTGAACATATTCAAAGGCAATACAGAACCTCTTTAGTCGATCCAGCTCTGCGTTACCGTTAGCCCACTGCATGTACTGCGCTTTTTCTTTCCTCAGTTTCTCTAAAGCCGGCAGTATTTCATGATCTAGAAGCTTGTTTATCTCATCTACCTTGGTTTGCTTTTTCTCAAGCGTTTTCAGTGCAGCCTCTTTCTTGTTTTCATACATTCTTGTTCCAGCAGCTTCCTCAAGCATGGAAAGGATCTCGGGAGGTTTCATGTTTAAGACTTTGGTGATTCGCCCTTGCATTATGAGAAAGTGGGGGTTGTTGACGTTAAGCTGCACCGAGTGGAAAAGATTCTGGACTTGGCTTGGCTGCGCAAGCTTCCCATTTATCAAATACTTGTTCCGACCACCAACTACAATCTTCGAAACCAAAAGATCACAAAGGGAAAAGGTAACCCCGTGAGCAAATAAAAGAGCCATTTCATCACAAACTTGTACAAATGTATAATGCACAGAAATTCAAAATCGAAGTCAAGGCCTGAGATTTTGACAAACCAGCGAATTCAAAGAAATTGGAAGATAAGCCGAGCGAAAGAGAAGGAAGAAACCTACTTGTCTAGTCACGGTTATCTCGGGATGCTCCTCGTAGCCGAGAGGGCTCCTGTTTCTCTCGGAGTTGTCAAAGGTGACCGACACGGTGGCCTTGGTAATCCCAGCCTGACCTTGCTTGTAAACAAGCTCCTGGAGATTAGCAGCTCGAACCTGCTGAAGATTAGTGATACCCAGAACGAAACAGATGGAATCGAGGATGTTGGATTTCCCCGATCCGTTCAGTCCCGTTATCGCGTTGAAATGAGGATCGAAACCAGAGACCACCGTCCTTGTTGCGTATGATTTGAAACCTTCCAAACATATCTCCTTTACGTGCATCTTCCTTCTTCTTCCCCAGATTCTCCGCCCACAGAAAGAAAAAGCGACAAAGCCCTAGGAAGCTAAAAAAAAAAAAAAAAAAAAAACCCAGATGGAGTTTAGCAGGGCTTAAATTGAAATCGGAGATCGAAGGTACACGAAATTGAAAGGTGGCGAGAGAAGCAGAGACGAATCTGAAGTCGATTTTGTTTTGGGTCGAAAATTATTAGGAGTCGATTTGGAATTTTGAAACGAGTGCATTTGGATTTGAGAGCAAAAAGAGCGGGAAAATGAAATTTCGAAAAAATTCGTGTAAACACTCCAGTCCATTCAGAAGGTTGTTTTTAAGCTCCGAGGCTAACACTCGAGAGCATGTTTTATCTGTTAATCTTGTGAAGAAATGATATATTTTTCCGTGTAAACATTTCAGAGCCTGACGTCTTGCTCTGCTTATAGTCAATTTTCAATGGAATGTTTTGAAGAGATGGATCATGAATGTGAGACCAAGGATCACAGAATTGTTTCTTATGTCAGACGTCGTTTCAGTGTTCTCTGAGAGTTTAAAAATGCTTTGCTAAAAAAGATTAAGACAAATTTAATTATTTTTTAGCGCCAAATAACATCTCTAAAATACTCATCTATTACGATATCTTGATAGATGTAAATAAAAACTCGGGACAGACAAAATCTCCTCAACTAAGTAACACAAGAGCTAAGGTTTCACTACAACAAAAGATTGGTTGGCTCGAACCGAGGTAAGAAGACATTGTTTCATGCAGATATTCCGGGATGAAACAAAGAAAATCTAAGAGTCGGCGATGGTGACCTCGACCTCGACACCTGGTTCAATGGTGATGGAAGTGATTTGCTTGACCACATCAGGAGAGCTGAAGAGATCAATCACTCGTTTGTGAACCCTCAATTCGAATCTGTCCCATGTGTTGGTTCCTGTTACAATACCATTATTGAGAGTTTTAGCCATTTCAACAAAACAATAGAATTTGAGTCCAACCAAATGTTTATAAGACCTAAATCACTAATCTAATCACATTGTTGAAAGATCATACTCAAGGAATGGTTCCAAAACCCAAACTCAAAGGCTAATAAACAATTGTACATACCTTCACCACAAGGAGCTTTTCGGGTAGTGATCTTAAGAACCTTGGTGGGCATTCTCACCGGTCCCTTGGTTCTGAGTCTCTTGTCTTTGGCTCCACGAACCAAATCAGCGCACACTACACAATATTATTTGAACCAATAAGAAATCAAAAACACTGATTGACGCAAATCATCAAAATCTACTCTTTCAATCAAATCCAAAATAGCAACAACCTATTTGCAAGTGGTTCCGTTACAATATCTCACATTTCTTAAAACCCTTAATCAGTGGAAACACTAAACCCTCAGAATTCTCTATTAAATCAAACATACTAACAAGGCGATAGCTGAATTGACACGATTAGATCATCCAAATCAAAGGAAAAGAGCTAAAACCTTTTTCGAGGTTCTTCACATTCTTTGAGGAGAGAGTGATCCTGATCTTATGAATTTGCTCGAGTGGCTCTTCCAAGCCAGCCTTTGAGGGCTTCATTGCTGCATAAGCCATATTTTCAACCTCTTTCTTTCTTCTTCTATAAAATCACAAACATAAAAAACCGATCAATCACACGCACACAATTTCCCGACAAATTCAGGTAAACATAAAAACCAAAAGTGAAGAAACCTGTAAGACGACGGCGAGGAAGGAAGCAACAGAAGTTAAGTTTTAACCTTAAATATAAAACTCGTGGAATGAAAACCCTAAGTATTTTGGGGTTTGTGAGGCCCAATCATTCAAACGTATATTAAATGGGCCTCTGGCAATTTAGCTATAGCCCACTTAACATAAATGCGAAAATTTCCCATAAACCGTCGCCACCCACTACGACAAGTTATTTTAACTGTTTAAAATCTTTCGACAATGGGAGGAAAAAAAAGAATGGTTAAGAAGAGGATGAAGAAGAATGCGAAAAGTAATACAATCTTGGAGAAGAAACTCAAAGAAATTGAGTGTCTACTAGACGAATTATGTGTCGGCGATGGTGATCTTAATGCATACCGGAAAATCCAACACCGGTTTATTTTCACGAAGACTCTTTTAAGTGCGGAGATATCGTCGGTTGAGGACGATGAAGAGGAAGAGTTTAAACTTGCATGCATGGCTAAGAGGTTAGCCGAACTTGAAGATGCTTTTGACAACCAATTGACCGGTCCAATCAACGAAAGCGGTGGTGTTGTTGTCAATGTTGATGAAACCGGTTCGGTTTTCTCGGTTGTCGAATCGTTTCCGGAAGAATTTCAAGATGCGTCATTGGAGAAGACGGTTGAGGATGCAGTGGCGGGGAGAGAAACCGGTGAGAAGAAGAAGAATAACCGGTTTAGGGGTTTGGTTAGTTTTGGTATAGTTGGTTTTGTTGCTGGTATGGTAAGTTACTTTGGTTATTTTTGTGATCACATGAATAACGAGGATACCATTTTCCTCACCGCTACTTAATTTTGGTAACAAATCTTTGATGTTGTCATTGAACTTCTTGTTATAGACTTATAGTTATGCGACTAGTTAATTTACAACGATTATTATGTAGTTAATCAAATACGTGTTGGGATGATTACATGGATACTGTTTTTTAGGTTGGCATCTTTTGCCTTATTAGTGACTACTGAGTACTGACTAAGTGAGACTGATGAGAAACTATGCCGATAACGGAAGATTTTTTTTGGTGTGGCTCACGTGGGAGGAACTAGGCCCCACGTGCCATCTTTTACCAGGTTGTAAATCCCACCGAAAGATTCTCTTGTCGCCGTAATATTTCACACGTTTAAAGGTCGTTTTCGTCCTTTTATAGGTAAATTCGCGGTTATCCTCAGTGGTATTCATATTCATAGAACCGGGCTGGTTAGCATAAGCTAATTTAGAAGACGAACAAAGAAGGTTTTAAACAAACTTATAATATGATTATTAATGACAAACATTACTTAAGTATTTAACTGCCTAATATAATAAGCTTGCCAAACTTTATTTGGAAATTGAAATTCAAAGGCATTGAAATGGCGAACCGGATTTGCGCTTTTGAAAAATGTCAAATTAACCCTTGAGTCCCACTGTTTTTGACCATTCTTGCTCTTTTTTCAATCTCATCTTCGTAAAACTCAAGAATTTGTCTTCTTCTTCATCCTTATGTTGATGTCAAATCTGATGAGATTTTTATAAATTATTCGTGAGCCATTATCACTACGAATCAAAAGAGCTTTTGTATCTTTCAGTAGTTATTTATTACTGTAACACCAAAAAGCTGAAGCTTTTTTTTAACTCGTGACTTGATTCGCTGAGTTCACGAAGCCCGACTGCCCGAGTCAAACACTTATCAACCATGAGCTGGATTCGTAGAATCGATCTTATCGACCCGTACACCTGTTCGCCTCTCGTCGTCAGAGAAGCCTCAATCATCGAACCTTCAGCATTACTGTTAGGGTTTCCTTCGTTCATCGACGATGAGGTTGAAGATCTCGGTTTCCCTTTCGGTTTTTCATCCCCTTCCCCACTTGATCTATTCGAAAGCGTGACGGATCTGGTCCAGATTGAGAAATCTCCTTCGTCTTGCAAGTACCAGCTGATTCGCCGGAAGGTGGAGCCGGACTATCCTCTGCAGTATCTCTGCAACCGAGTTTCTGAATTGGAAACTAAGTTTGACCGATTGGTCGGTCCTAAGAGCCGAGATTCTGACCGGAAGTACAAATTGACGAAGGAGATCAAAGGGTCTGGAGAGCGGAAGTACAGATGGGAGGCGGAGATTCAGGGGCCGCCGGGGAGGAAGTACAAGCTGGAGGCGGAGACGGAGGGATCGACGGAGAGGAAGTACAAGTGGGAAGCGGAGATCGAAGGTCCGGGGGAGAGGAAGTACACGTGGACGACGGAGATCAAAGGCGGGAAAAAGGATGAGGAACGCCAGCTACTTGCTCTGAAGAAGGCCAAGGCGAAAGCTGCTGCTGAGGCTGCTGAAGCGGAGAAGAAGGAGAAGAAGAAGAAGAAGAAGAAGAGCTACAATTGGACGACGGAGTTGAAGTCAGAGAGGGAGAACGGAGAGATGCAGCACACATACACGATCAAGGCTTCCACTGGAGGCGAGAAGGGGAAACACGAGGAGAAGGAGAAGAAGGAGAAAAAGGAGAAGAAGAGCAAGAAGAAGGAGAAACCTCGTGTTGTAGTAATCGAGGAGGATGAAGAAGAGGAAGAAGACGAGCCGGAAGAACATAGAGCCATCGTTCTCAGGAAGGTATCATCTATTAAATTGGCTATTGGTGTTACTCTGCTTATGCATTTTGAAATGTGTGATTAGGACATTTGTCTGGTTTCTATTAGTTTATGAAGTTGGTTGAGAACAGTAGTTTAATTTTGATTGGCATGATTGAGACTGGTGTGTTCAAAAGTTGAACCTTTACGTGCTTGTCTGGTGATACTAAGCGTATTCAGTCCCACAGTTTAGCAATGTATTTCCCCTATTGATCACTTGAAGAATCATTTACAAGTTTATGTTTTTTTTCCTTTTTTTTGAATGTCATCTTTAACCGAAGCTTGATGTACGTACTATGTGTTTCTCTTAATGGTTGTGGTTATAAAGGCGTTTTCCAGAAGAAATGGAGCTGTTAGGACCAAGAAGGGGAAGAACAAGGAAATGTCGCCTGAATATGCGGCTGTGATGATCCAGAGGGCCTTTAGAGCTTATTTGATTCGCCGGTCAAAAGCATTGCGTGCTCTTCGTGACCTAGCTATTGCAAAGACTAAACTGAAGGAGCTAAGAGCTTCATTCCACAACTTCAGCTACCGTCGCCTGATTGCTCGTGATGCAGAGGAGCGCCAGAAATTCTCAGAAAAGATCATTGTGCTCCTCCTCACAGTTGATGCCATAGAGGTATTTGTTGGTGTTTTTAAATTCAGAGAATTTATGGTTACATAGTCTCGATCTGGTTAATTACATTCTTAAACTTGTATTCTTTGAGCCCTTATCGTAAAGGGAAGGCCTTTGCTTTTCAAATTAATTGAAGCACAGCTAGAAAGTTTTTAAGGTATTGACTGTTGAGAATGGTGGAATTTGTGTGTTTTGGTATCAGGGAGTTGATGTAATGGTTCGAGGAGCAAAGAGATCAATGGTGGATGAACTGGAGGCGATGTTGGATGTTGTAGACCCGCAACCGCAGGGGAAATCATTGTCGATGAGGAGAAGAACATTCGATATGCCAGACAGTTTGATCCGCAAAGAAATCGCAGAGGGAGTGACTCAGATTGTGCAGATGCTTGAAACAGAAGAAGAATGATGGAACTATGTGTGTGTGATTCAGAGGCTGTTTTGCTGTGTTTGTGTCTGAGAATAATTTATTAGCCTCTTTAGTTTGCTTAGTGTTTTGAATGTTTCTAATTATGGAGAACATTAATAAATGGGAGTGGCTTGAAGAAGAGATTGGTGTCTGATTATCAGTCTCATCTCTCAAATCTTGCCTCGTGTGTCTTCTTAGTGCGTTGTGTTTTATCAGTTTATGTAATCCCTTTGTGTTCCCAACTCTGTTTTGTCAAATTGCTTATGTTTTCATTCTGGTTGTGTCATTGTTTTGGTTCTTGTGACTATTCCTGATTTCTTGAAAGATGACTCGAAAAGTCTTACAAATCTTTTTTTTTTTTTTTTTGGGTGTGTGTTCAACGTAAATACATACATGATTAGAAATAATTGTAGTATATAAAGTGTGTACAACATAATAAATAAACAGTGTTCGTATAAATTAATAATTAGTAATCGTTAAGACACATACGTATGATGTAATCAATAAGCATGAGCGATGAGCCTCAATTAATTATATATAGGCGTTCGGATTTACACACACGTTTGAAGATGGATCTTACGTGTGTGTATTTTGAGCCCAAGAGTAGAAGGAACATGGAGAGGAAGAGGAAGATGCATTCATCGAAACCATTGTTGCTTGCTCTTCAGAGAGATGATGAAATGTTTCATTCGAAGAATTATCTGATGGATCTTTGTTAACTTCTTCCTCTTCTTGGCTCATGATTAGCTGAGAAGCAACAAACTTGTCAAGAGTTTGCCAATCCATCACTTGATCATTATGATCATCATTGAGTAGTAATCCCGATTGATGATGATGATGATCAGTATTCGTGTTCATCATCATCATATGATCATCATCGTTGGTAATACCATGACCATGATGATCTCCTTCATCATCTCGTTGCATTAATGTGGTTGGTGTTGCGTTGATAGTGTTTAGTACGACACCATAAGGGTCATGATCATTATGATGTAATGACGATAATGATGATGATGATGATCCTTGAAACATTCTTGGACTCTCTAGATCAGGAAGGTGATAGTAATTACCATTAGCCACATCCATTTGCTGCGCGAACCAATTAGATTCTTGGCCTGATGATGATCCCATCATTGTTCTTGGATTGTTGTAATTCATCGTGGTTGGTTTCTTCTTGAAAGCGCGACAAACCACCCATCCTTCCTCATGAGGTGGTCCATTTTCATCGGTCTCAAGACGATATTCATGCATTATCCAATCCGATTTCTGACCATTCGGGGCCCGACCTTTGTAAAACACAAGAGTCTTCCTCATCCCGACAAGCTCTTGCTTCGAGTATATGGCCTTGTCTCGACCCGTTGCTTTCCAAAATCCCGAACCCGTTGCTCTATTGGTTCGAGTCCCTGTTGGATACTTCTTGTCCTTGTGGCTGAAGAAATACCATTCCCTCTCTTCTCCTGTCCCTCTTCCACATAACTCTATATATTCGGGGAAAAAAAAACAGATTATCGACTATAAATCTAACATTTAAGGAACACAAGGTAATACATTTATTGTCAATTAATATGAACTAGAAACATCTCAACCTTAACAACTAGTACTTATATATATTTATCATGATTTATCGAAATCGAATGTTGGAATGCATTCATACCTTGGATGTCCCATGGCTCGATTTTGTAGAGATCAACATCTTTGATAACATCAACTTGCATTCCCGGGAATGTAACTTTCTTTTTAAGATAATAGTCAACGAGTTCTTCATCAGTCGGATGGAATCGATAACCGGGAGGAATGTGTGAGAGACTCTCCATTTGATCTTTTTACTTTTAATTTTTCTGTAATGTGGCAAATTTGTAACACACGCTTTATCATCGGTGAATAGAAAAATATGCATGTAATTAAATGCAAAATCAAGTATTCGAGTAAGTCTACATAGAGACATATCTTTTCAACCCATGTAATTATGATTAACGTATATATTTGATTCATTTCATTATATAAAAAAAAAAAGAAGTTTCGTTTGAGTACTCATAATAACTCGATTGAACCAAATTACTGTTACACACAAAATGTTAAAAAGAAAAAACAAGCATAACATGCATGGTTTCAAACTAAGTTTTTTTTTGTCGTCAAACTAGAAGTTAACTTTCCACTAGTCTGCGTGAATGAACCTATTATTACTTCCCATCTTTCAATTTATTTCATGTGCACTTTGATTAAAAAGGGGAAAAAATAATGAACTACACTTTAAAAATTTCCAATACGTGAAAATAAGTTAACACACTTTCCGACAAACAAAAAAAGGGAGAGAAAACAGTGTAGTCGTCACGTCCGTTACATAAGAAAAAATAGGAAATAGTTGTACTTATAACGAATGTGATATACTTGTAATTCTATATAAGGTTTTGTAACGTCTCGAAAATTAGAAATCGCACATGATTATATATGCTGAAATAAACTTACTTGATGAATCTTCTTCTTATATATGCAAGATTTATAAGAATATTCGATTTTTTTTTCTTCTCTTGGTTCCTCGTAGATTTAGACAAAGAGACAAAAGCGTTTTGTCTTGTTTATGTTGAGATCATGAAAGACTTCGTCTATTCCGATAATGGCGGATTCTCTAGGCTTATATGTAAACATATATATAGGCATGTAAGTGTAAACAGAGACAAAAACTCTCATGATGCAAAAGGAAATGTGCTTTTTATTTTGTTTTATTTTAGGTGATTTTTTATTCCATACTTTATTAACAGAAGATTCTATTTGGATTTTGGGGGTCTGTAATTATAACTAAGCTATCACTGTCTTCCTCTCTCTACCTGAAGTGTTGCATAAGTTTTCACTTTATATGTGTGTGTGTGATAGAGAAGTAATGTGATCTTTTAGAACTATCTCTACCAACTATTGAATGCGACATTTTTCAGAAAAAAAAACTACTTCCATTTAATTATTTGAACAAATTAATTAGTCGTGGCTCAGCGTTTGGGGGTGGTACGGTCGCAGTTATCACTTTTTGTGGTTCTGGTGATCTGGTGAGATCATACCGCTCTATATAAAAAAAAAAAAGCCTGCAAGCGTTTTGTGTTATCCCATTCGTCACATTTTGGACGATCAAAACCAAAATATTTAGAAATAGGCGTAATTCAAACAATTATACAAAATATCGTTTTAAACGTCTTAACATTTTAAATAATGGATTTTTTTAACCTTAAAATAATAGTAGTTGAACGATCTTTTTAAAATATCACTACATTTTCCCGTTTTGAGGTTACTCAAATATCACTACACTCTTGGATTAAAACTAAACAACCCCTACTTTTTTGTTGACCGTTGATCGTCACATACTGTATATAACACAATACAATATTTGTTGCTCGTATAGGTTAATAGATTCGTTTGGTGAAATTGATACGCATGTTTTTTTGAAACCTTTAAGAAAACAATAATGTATTGTTTTAGACTTTTAGTATAATGACCTAGTTAGCCTTGTTAGATATACAGTAAATGTTTTATATGAACATACTTCGGTAAGCTTGCAAGACTTTACTAGCTTAGTTGATCTAATACTTACGGAAAAAGTTCAAGAAATACTTATAAATTAATCAGATATCAAATTTAATTAATCAACTGTTGGAAAAAAAATCGATTAATCAACTTTTACAAGTTAGCAGAAATCGTTTCTTTGTGTATTTTGTGGTGAGTTTGAACTCGAATTCTATGATATCTGTACAACATATGAAGTCGTTTATTTTCATTTTCCTAAGTAAACGATTGTTTTTTTGTTAATAGGTGAAGAAAAAAACAGAAGTCACCACAAGAGAGAACAGCAAAATAATTGTTGACAAAAAATAAACAATAAGATAATAAAAGAAAACCAGTAATAAAATAACGTGGCGTGGCATGAGTGGTTACGTAATAACACAGGGAACATCATCGCGGCGTAAAAGCTCCTTATCGCCTTCGGTGCTGGCCCCACTTTACGTCCTTTGGTCCCCACCAAAGTTCTTGTTTTTCTCGTTATACCCCTTTAACTTGCACCCAAATTCCCCATTTGGTTGATATTTGTAAATTTGTTCGTTTATGAACCATTGCATACAACATTCGACAGATTTTTTTTTTTTTTTTTTTCGACTAAAAACATTCGACAGAAATTATAATAAATCCTCAAATTTGAAGACAACATACACTTGACACTTCCATGTTTTCCACTACTTTTATTGGAGAATTCAAGATGTGCTTAGAGTTTGGAATATGCATTTTTTTTTCTTACAAATTTTAGATAGACAATAATGATATAAGAACAAACGTATGTAAATCATGAATAAAGCAAAACACAACTACTATGAAATTTTGATTGGTTGATTTTTGTCATATATATAGATAATACGAGGTTAGACAGTCAAATTTCAATTTCTAAGCAAATCACATACAATCTATATATGCCCGATTGAAGTTCTAGATATTAGAAACTTATACCACATGGTCCACATTGGTCTTTTAATCCGTGATATTAATCACCATAACAGAAATTATATTTTTTTGTGGTCATACTCGAATTCAGTTTAACCTAGTAATTGATCGAGTCTTCCTTTGGTGAGGACAGATTCTTAGTATATATATATATATATGCTTAACAAAACTTCACTTTAAACGGGCAAAACTTCACTCTTTGCACACAAAAAAAAACAAAACATAACAAAACTTCAATCAGTTTTTTTTTAAAAACTTTGTTAAAGAGGATATATCTTCAAAGGTTGATAGATTTATCCTCGAATAATGCAAGTATGAAAGGATCAGGGAAAATATTAGAGATCGTATGGATCATTAGATTCTATATATAGTGTAATATTATTATGACCTAATTTTTTATTTTTTATTTTCTTTTTTTTTTTTTTCTCTTTTTTTTTTTTTTTTTTTTTTTTTTTTTTTTTTTTTTTTTTTTTTTTTTATTTTAAAAAAAAAAAAAAAAGATAGTTCTTAAGCAGTACGCTTCTTTCTCAAATTCTCCACTTGCAAACACTATGATTATTCCGGCAATTTCTATCCATATCATTTTAGTATGGTCTATACTATATATATAAAGTTATAAACACTTTATTTTCGTGAGTAATACGTACGTACTATCGATGGATGTCTCATTTATTGTGGTATTTTTATATTGTACATCATATATATATATTCATGAGTTATAGAAAAATATTTAATTGTATGACGGCAAACGAAATTAAAAATTTATAGCTTAAAGCCCTAAACTATGAGTGATCGGGGGAATCACGAGCAACAATGTAATGTTGAAAGATTGTCTCTATATGAAACATAAATCTCATTATAATAAAAAAAAACTCAACGTTCGCTTTACAGTAATTTTTACGAGCAAACCATTTCACCCTAGACAAAGAAAACCATTCCACACAATCAACGAGTACGTAGTTACGTACGGTTGATTGTATTTGTATCAAAAATTAACATTTAAATTTCAAACCCAAAATTTTATCTATTCTGGTTTACCTCATTGGATATGGGACCCACAAACCGACTACTGAGTACATTTGATAAGTTTCTCACATTCAGGAAATTGAGAAAGTGACAGTTATACAAACCATACACCATCATATCACACGTTTTCTTTGCCCAAACCGAGCTTGAAGAGCAATCGGTTACGGTGGTTCGATCATAACCGGTAAAGTTACACCAATTTAACTTGTGGTTGAAGCCGCTGGGTTGGTCCCACTTGCAAGTATATGATTGGACTCGTGAGTCCGGCGTGGTCCTAACCACTGTCAAGTCAGCCATTGCCAACGAACCACCGTTCTTTCCGGTCTAATGAGCGGGCCCACTATCATTTTGCGGGGCCCACAAGTAATGGGCTACACGTGAAGCTCGTGCAAGAGAGTGTTTGTTATTTACCTATTTATTTATATATACACCAATCCATATTTCATTGGACTATATACATACCTCACACACATGACACATTTGTTTTCTTTTCTCTTTTTATTTCATCATGCTTTTCTTAAGAAATGATTGGTTGAGTGTGGAGTTGCGGAGATCATTCCTCCACCAAAATGTGTTCATGGTCATATAAGCTAGCCTATAAGGGTATGACGACGAAAAATACAAACCATAGGGCACATTAGAGTTTGATTTTGTCTTATTAAAGCAGTTATATATATATTGTTTGAAAAGAGTTCATAATATATATTATATAATAGAAAAATTAGATCTTCAAGAGTGTGTTAGAGTAGGCATGATTGATCCTTTATTCTAGTGTATTGATTAACCCTTTTTTTCTTGCAATGCAATGTTGGCATGANGGTTCAGTCTGGAAGAACTTTATTGAATTGTACTAGACCGGGTTTGTTGAAAATGCTTAACCACAATCAGCAACTTTAGCTTTTTTGCTCTTTTCACAGTATATTGTAAATGGCTTGTAAATGTCGAATACTGAATACATTTATCTTGTTTAAAAAAAAAATGTAACCTTAAAAACAAAATTAATTTTGAGTGTGAAGTGTGTAAGATATTTCCATGTGTAAAATCTAACAGTTGGTCTGCCCATTCATTCAACAACAGTTGGAGAAAAAGACAGCTTTTTTTTTTTCTTCAAATTTATATTTCATTTTTCTAATATTCTTTTTCATGAATTTTTTTTTTTTAATTCAACCCATATGCATGCCTTTATTTAGGAAAACTGCATACACAAATGCTGTCTCTTATACACATCTAGATGTGTATAAGAGACAGAAATCACCCGTGCACAAGAGTCGTAAATAATATAGTTATCCCTTAAAAATAAGCTCAAGTGTGAATAATTACAAAAAATAATCATCCCTTTTTTTAGTGCTAAAATATATTTGCACTTTGTGAATACGTTTCCTCCACAACTTGTCAACGTTCCCACCTAATGCTAAATTATTAGGGAGAAATCCTTAATTTTTTTCTTCTAATTTTCTTATCATAGAGTCACCTCATATGGTTAAAAATAATGAGAATTATAGCTATTAATCATATGACTACGAAATTAGAACAAAATAGAGGGCCCAAATGCTGGTACTTTATTTTAACATGTAATAGATTATTGTAGGGTAATTGCAGTAAATGATTATATATTGGCCATTTATTTACAAAATAGTAGATATGCCAATTTATTACTACCACGTAGAGTTTTTAAATATCATGTTATTTTATATTTTATTTGTTTATTTTTTTTAATTAAAAACACAGGAATTAGAAAACTATAGAAATTATAAATATATATTTTTAAAATTATACAATTTATATAAATCATCAACTTAAACAAACGATATGCACCCATCAAGATAACATAAATTGAAGTTGGGCCTCTTCAAATGTTATGGCCCCATGGGTTAGGAGGGCTCAATTCAAAATTTATCAACATATTAATCGTCGGTTCGATTAGCGACAGCAAAATCCGGTTTAGATAAAACTGATTCGACCCAATTGACCGATTTCATACTCTTAAACCGATAAGAGAAAACACAAGACAAAGACCAGAATTTACAGAGACGAAGGGTTTTAGGCCTTGAGGATTGTTGTTTCAAAACCCGCGCTTTGCCAAAGCCACTCGTCGTTCTACTTCAATCAGTCAACCCTTTATTCGTCGGCGATAATTCTCGCTTATCCACTTAAAAATCTTTTCTTGTCTTTAGTTAATGTCTGTCTCTTATACACATCTAGATGTGTATAAGAGACAGTTCTTGGACTCTCTAGATCAGGAAGGTGATAGTAATTACCATTAGCCACATCCATTTGCTGCGCGAACCAATTAGATTCTTGGCCTGATGATGATCCCATCATTGTTCTTGGATTGTTGTAATTCATCGTGGTTGGTTTCTTCTTGAAAGCGCGACAAACCACCCATCCTTCCTCATGAGGTGGTCCATTTTCATCGGTCTCAAGACGATATTCATGCATTATCCAATCCGATTTCTGACCATTCGGGGCCCGACCTTTGTAAAACACAAGAGTCTTCCTCATCCCGACAAGCTCTTGCTTCGAGTATATGGCCTTGTCTCGACCCGTTGCTTTCCAAAATCCCGAACCCGTTGCTCTATTGGTTCGTGTCCCTGTTGGATACTTCTTGTCCTTGTGGCTGAAGAAATACCATTCCCTCTCTTCTCCTGTCCCTCTTCCACATAACTCTATATATTCGGGAAAAAAAAAGTTTATCGACTATAATATCTAACATATAAGGAACACAAGGTAATACAATTATTGTCAATTAATTATGAATTAAAAACATCTCAACCTTAACAGCTAGTACTTATATATATATATATTTATCATGATTTAACTAGGAATCGAATGTTGGAATGCATTCATACCTTGGATGTCCCATGGTTCGATTTTGTAGAGATCAACATCTTTGATAACATCAACTTGCATTCCCGGGAATGTAACTTTCTTCTTAAGATAATAGTCAACGAGTTCTTCATCGGTCGGATGGAATCGATAACCGGGAGGAATGTGTGAGAGACTCTCCATTTGATCTCTTTACTTTTAATTTTTCTGTAATGTGGCAAATTTGTAACACACGCTTAATCACCGGTAAATAGAAAGATATGCGTGTAATTAAATGCGAAATCAAGTATTCGAGTAAGTCTACATAGAGACATTTTAACCCATGTAATTATGATTAACGTAAATATTTGATTCATTTCATTATACAGAAAAAGAGTTCCGTTTGAGTACTCATAATAACTCGATTGAACCAAATTACCGTTACACACAAAATGTTAAAAAGAAAAAACAAGCATAACATGCATGGTTTCAAACTATAAGTTTTTTTTTTGTCGTCAAACTAGAAGTTAACTTTCCACTAGTCTGCGTGAATGAACCTATTATTACTTCCCATCTTTCAATTTATTTCCTCATTTGATTAAAAAAGTTATTAGAAAGGAGAAAAGATAATGAACTACACTTTAAAAATTTCCAATACGTGAAAATAAGTTAACAGTGTAGTCGTCACGTCCGTTACATAAGAAAAAATAGGAAATAGTTGTACTTATAACGAATGTGATATACTTGTAAGTCTATAAAAGGTTTTGTAACGTCTCGAAAATTAGAAATCGCACATGATTCTATATGCTGAGATAAACTTACTTGATGAATCTTCTTCTTATATACGCAAGATTTATAAGAATATTCGAAATTTTTTCTTCTTCTCTTGGTTCCTCGTAGATTTAGACAAAGAGACAAAAGCGTTTTGTCTTGTTTATGTTGAGATCATGAAAGACTTCGTCTATTCCGATAATGGCGGATTCTCTAGGCTTATATGTAAACATATATATAGACATTATAAGTGTAAACAGAGACAAAAACTCTCATGATGCAAAAGGAAATGTGCTTTTTTATTTTGTTTTATTTTAGGTGATTTTTTATTCCATACTTTATTATTAACAGAAGATTCTATTTGGATTTCGGGGGTCTGTAATTATAACTAAGCTATCACTGTCTTCCTCTCNCAATCTTTTTCAAGAATGGGGGTTTGTTCCGGATCCTGATACGTATTTGATACTGGTGAATGAGTTATGCAAGAACAACGACAGAGACGCTGCATTTGCTGTTGTAGAAGTGATGGAGGAGCTCGGTATGAAACCTACAGTGGCGATTTACAGTTCAATCATTGGTTCTCTTGGCAAACAGGGAAGAGTTGTTGAAGCTGAAGAGACGTTTGCCAAGATGCTTGAGTCTGGGATCCAACCCGATGAGATTGCTTACATGATTATGATCAATGCTTATGCGAGGAACGCAAGAATCAATGAAGCAAATGAGTTGGTTGAAGAAGTCGTCAAACATTTCGTTCGGCCTAGCTCTTTCACTTACACGGTATTGATCAGCGGGTTTGTGAAGACGGGAATGATAGAGAAAGGATGTCAGTATCTCGATAAGATGCTTAAAGACGGTTTATCTCCAAACGCTGTCCTGTATACTTCCCTCATTGGTCATTTCCTTAAGAAGGGAGATTTCAAATTTGCAATCACATTGTTTGGTTTGATGGGAGAAACTGAGATTAAAGACGACCACGTCGCGTACATCACACTGCTTAGCGGGTTATGGAGAGCTATGGCACGAAACAGGAAGAGACAGGTCTTCGTTGAGCCGCCTGGTAAAGAGAAGCTTCTTCGACTTCTTCTTCACACAAAGCCTCTAGTACCAATCTCCTCTTCTTTATGCAACTACGGATCAAAAAGCTTTGCGATGGAAGTGATCCGGAAAGTGAAAAAGAAGACGATGATCCCCAACTTATACCTCCACAACGCTATCATAACCGGATATTGCGCTGCAGGGAGGCTCGACGAAGCATATAACCATCTCGAGCTAATGCAAAAGGAAGGCATTGTTCCAAATCAGGTAACTTTCACTGTTCTAATGAAATCTCATATCGAAGCAGGCGAGATCGAGTCTGCTATAGATTTGTTCGAGGAATCGGATTGCGAGCCAGATCAAGTTATGTACAGTACTCTGCTTAAGGGTCTCTGTGAAAGTGAAAGACCTGTTGATGCGTTGTCCCTGTTGGTAGAAATGCAGAAGAATGGGTTTCATCCGAATAGAGACTCTTATGAAAGGCTGCTTCAGTGTCTCTGTTACTCTAGATTGACCATGGAAGCGGTTAAAGTGGTTAAAAATATGGCAGCTCTTGATTTTTGGCCTCGTTCGATTAGTCACACTTGGTTGATTTATATCTTGTGTGAAGAGAAGAAGTTGAGAGAGGCTCGTGCTTTGTTTGCCATAATGGTTCAGTCTGGAAGAACTTTATTGAATTGTACTAGACCGGGTTTGTTGAAAATGCTTAACCACAATCAGCAACTTTAGCTTTTTTGCTCTTTTCACAGTATATTGTAAATGGCTTGTATGTAAATGTCGAATACTGAATACATTTATCTTGTTTAAAAAAAAAATGTAACCTTAAAAACAAAATTAATTTTGAGTGTGAAGTGTGTAAGATATTTCCATGTGTAAAATCTAACAGTTGGTCTGCCCATTCATTCAACAACAGTTGGAGAAAAAGACAGCTTTTTTTTTTCTTCAAATTTATATTTCATTTTTCTAATATTCTTTTTCATGAATTTTTTTTTTTTTAAACCTTTCGTGTACTCTATAATACTTAAGATCACATGTAAACTTCAAAAAATATTAGTGGAAGATATTTGAGTAAATTAAACTGGTATTGATTCTTAATTATTGGAAAGTTTTTTTTTTGGTCTAAAATTATTAAAAAGTTTTTAAAGTATGAAAATGATGCATTTCTAGTTATTGGGTAGGGAAAAAAACAAGTATTAAATATGTTGTTGGAAAATCCTTTTAAATAATTCATTTTCATGATACACTTAATTTGGTACATATTGATTCTAAAATCTCAAAGACGAACACATACATTGTATACATCATACACACAGGGCCGATCCTGAGATTACGGAATTTGAAACAAAATTTAAAATGGGAGCTAAAAATTTTTTATTCTAAAAACTTAATAAAAACAAATCTCATAAAAATAGTTTTAAATATAAAAAATGCTAAGAAAAAAAATTGTGAAAAATAATATTTAAACTGGATCCCAATGTTTCAATGGCCTATGCTCAAAACCGACCCTGCATACACACAAACAGAAAATAAAAATAAACTAAAAATATATATCAAATCTCTTTAGCCATGAATAGAAGCAAAGTGATTAATCAAAGCCAAAGTATTACTCTACTTCGAATGACTAGAAAACAAAAGGAAAGAGTGTTAATAACGAGCAATATAAAAACTTGATGAACAATAAAAGAGAGAAAAAATTTAAGCAACGAACAGATCGATCTACGGAATAAAAACAGACAGAAAGATCAAAACACACCTCGAGATGCAGGGACTGGTGAATAAACTGCATTCTTCTTTACCCTCTTACATTCGTTTGAAAATCCAGAAAACTTCATTGTATATGAAAAGTTTAACAGAGAGATTGATTCGAAGAGTAGATTGACAATCATATATATAGGTCTCAAACTCAAAAACAAAATAAAAGATGAAGATGAAAATATTTGTGGTGTTGAAAATTTCAAAGAATAAATTTTTTTCTTCGTAATTCTACTATTGAAGCAAAAATCATATTGAATATATATATAAAAACACTAAACAATGCACACATTTTGGCTTTTTAAGTAAGCTAGAATACTAACTTTAAATATATGTTTTCGACATTTGGACTATCTTTGCACAACATTAACCAAAATGCTAATAGAAAGTTTATCGATTGCATGAAATCTGAAGAATGTTCTTAGCAAGCTTACAAGCATATTTGTATACCATATACATAGATAGAAGCTATATAAACTGTATATTTGTATTTATCATACACACAAACAGAAAATAAATCCCAAAATATAAATATATCAAATCTCTTTAGCCATGAATAGAAGCAAAGTGATTAATCAAAGCCAAAGCATTACTCGTTAAGTGAGCAATAACCAAAATCCTCCCTCTCACAAAAACCTTAACCTTCCCTTTCATGTCGTCTCCTTCAAATCCGTCCGTACACGTGTTCTCATCGGTCAGAGCCGCACTAACCCAAGTCTGTATATCGCTCATGTAGACCTCATAGTTCGAGCCACTTAGATGACCCATCTCACCAATCGATTTCCTAAGCTCCTCCAACGTGTCACCTAACTCCTCGACGCAGTCTCTCATGGGCGAGACTTCTCTCGGCTTGAGCCGGCTACTACTCGAGAGACGCACCATCATTGCTGACGTGGTTTTAGCTGATGCTAGTGTGATGTTGAGAGCCGCGTGAGCCATGAGCTTGGGGCTGGTTTGGATGAGACTGGCTTGGGTTGAGAGTGAAGCGAAGCAGAGTCTTCGATATGTTGTGAAAGTGCATGATGATTTTACGAACTCTGTGTTTGTTGTTGTTGTATGGACCGACTTGAGTGTGGTTATGACTATGAGAAGAGATGTGAGGAAGTGATGATTAATTCTAAGAGATCCAGCCATTTTTTTTTCTATTATATTATGGGTTTTACGAGATTGTGGTGATGATTTGTTTTGTGGTATTGTTATATGTAACTGGAGTTTATATAGAGAAATGAGATGATTTTTATTTAACGAACAAAAATATTTAATATGCAAGTGGGAATGGGGTTGCATGAATGAAGATATTTTTTTGTTTTTTTTTTCGCTAATTAGATATTTTTTGTTAAGAAAGGAAAACGAAAAAAAAAAAATATCTATCACGTGAAAGCAACACGTCTAAGACACTGGTTATAGTAGTGGGGTAAGGAATTTATAGTTTTGAGTCAAACATAATCATTTGTTTAATTAAGCATTACTGCATTAGTCTCATTTGGAATTATCTACTTGATTGGTTAATAGATCATTCCCATAGGCAATTCGTTGCCTCTTTCAGATGCAAATGGAGTCGACTAGCTGATAATATCCAATGTTCTTCTCGATTTGAATGACACTCTGGATAAGGCTCGACCATTTTAAATGTTAGTTAAATTATTACAATTACGTATTTAAGTTAATATGATTTTCTATTATGAAATATTTTGTTTACAATTTGTAATTGCAAACACGAAACACAAATATGTATATACAATGCTAAAATGTTGGATTAAATTTCCTTTGTTTAGTTGCTGCACAATTCCTAGACGTTGAGACGGACGACGGACACTAAAATAGAATAAGCCATACCGGCCAAATTTTAAATACGATTATTTAATATATTAAAAAGACTAATGAAACTAATTATGACTTAAAAAAAAATATGTGGATCGTGGAAACCAAATTGTGGACGTAATGTAAAAGCACACGCATTTAAGGTTATTAATTCGTTCTTGTAAGTTTGTAATCAATGTAGCTGCATGTGGCTACGGTCACTTTCAAGATTCTAATTTCCCCCCAAATCATTGCGTCTGCTCCCAAATATCCATATTTATCCTAAATTTCATACAGTACTAAACATACACTGATACACGTCACACACACATATATAAGCAAGTAGCACGATGTGAAGTATCAAGTTGTATTGTGAAACAGCGAATTTGATATATATTTTTTTTTTGGTCGGCCAGTGAAAGGGAATTAAGTTGTGCAATATCTTATTATTTTGTTAGTTTTATTTGTTCAGTATAATAGAAGTTATAATTAAACTGAAATTTAGAGTGATTTGTATTTAAAAAGATAAATTTTATGTTATTCAAACATAAATTTTAAAATATCATTTAAAATTTCATGTTATTAAATTAGTGATTTGAAAATATACATTCAAATCTTTTGTTATTGAAAATATTTTAAATAGTAGATTTAAGAAAATTTTGAGTGATTTTGGTGGAGTTTGTTAGTTAAAAATACAAAATCCCAAATCTCAAAGATTTAGGTGGGATTTCCCAAATCTCAAAGATTTAGGTGGGATTTCATAAAAAAGTTAATAAAAAATCATAATAAATTTCACAATTCACCTAAAATCATCTAAAAATTTATTAAAACTCAAATTCTAGATTGAATACACGTAAGAAGTCAGGTTCTTATTTTTCTTTTATAATTTTTTTTTGACAGCAGTCAGAGTTTTTTATTCTTTCCATGTATATAGTATATTGCTTTTAAAATTTGTAAGTATACTAGATTATGATCTGTGTATATGCAAATGTATAATAAAATATTTTAAAAACAAAAATAATCTAAATTAAAATGTGTATATAATTTCAAATGTGTCATATATTAAAGATTGGTGCTCATGGATTCAACTGATGTGTAGTATAGAAGAACAAAACATGTTGAAAAACAATATTCCATTAAACGACACCGTTCTCTTCCAGGCCCAAAGCTGTTTCTGGGGAGAGGTTAGCTCGAATGGCATCCGTACCGTATACATGTGTATGATGGCATGCATATACGATTTGTAGGGAATCAAAGCTATAACAAAAACAAAAATCGTACACCAAACCCAAAACCGTTACGAGTCATGTGCACACTGCTTTTGAAAAAGTCGGTTTTCATTAGACATCCCACGTGGTTGAAACGGATAATACCTATATTTCTAACATCATTATCGGATTCATTTATTCTTTCTGAAAATCAAATTTTCAGATACTAGTAATGTTTTTTTTAATAACTTACATTTTACCAAATTGGAATATAGACAGTCACATATTAACAATATCAAATTAAACTATGAATGATAACCATCAACGCGATACTAGTATAAATTAGAATGATACATACTTTTATCGAAGTAATAATGTTTTGTGTCAGCATTTTCAAATAGTTATGTAGAAAGTCGTTATTGATATCAATTATATTATATCTGTAACATCTATCTTCGCCTTCTCTTCTTAATTTGTTTGAAAAAAATGTTCACGTGAAAACATCAAAGTGTGTGCCCAACTTGCCACAAGGAAACAACTGGGTGTGATGGAATTGTCAAACATCTGTGCCAACTTGTCCAAACATTAATAATTAACCTCTAAGGAAATTAACTGTATTAATCTACCATTTCTATAAGGCAATTCACATAAAAGAGATCTCCTTAAAACTTTATAGCTCAAAATACACACATCAACACTAGTATAAACCACATAAGAACAAAATCGACAAATATATCACATCAAACTCTTAGCGACACATTACTATATATATTTATCTATGTTGCATACGACAATATATTTCTTAAATAATTTAGGTTTTAAATTAGTACTTTTTAGCATAGGCATTAATCAAGGACAAGGCGTTGCTGGTTTCTTGGCCCGTGTTAACGATTCTAGCCCGAACCGAGTTCTTGATCCGTCCATCCATGAACCGACCCGAGAACCCATCTGAGCAAGTGTTCTCGTCGGTCAAAGCCGCACTAGTCCAAGTCTGGGCATTACTCATGTGGAACGAAAACTGGTCTTGATTTTTGGCACTCCCACACAGCTTCATCTCTTGGACCGACTTGGTCAAACGGTCAATGGTATCGTTGATCTCCTCGACGCAATCCTTGATGGCTTCGACTTCACGCTTCTTAAGGCCCTTGAAACGGGTAAGACGCGAGACGAAGAGCTTTGTGGATTGGGCTCGGCTCAGGGTCACGGCTAGAGCCGTCTCGGCTAGGCGTTTAGGGCTTGTTTGGATTGCGTTTGCGTAGGCGGAGAGGGAGTGGAAGCACACGTCTGGGTATGTGGTGGTTTTGCAAGAGGCCTGGATGAAGTTTACGGCTTCTTTGGAGGCTCCGGCCGGCGAGGCTGCGGTGGCGACGGTGAGGTCCGGCGAGAAGAGATAAGAGATCGAGAGGATTAGAAAGAGAGTTTGGTATTGTTTTGCCATTGGTGTTTCTTGTGTGTGTGTGTGTGTGAGAGAGAGAGAGAGAGAGAGAGAGAGCGAAGTTGAGATAATCGAGTGTGTGATGAGGAAAGAGTTGGGGTTGAATATTTATAGTGGGTACAATTTTGTTTAGGGTTTATTTATGCTACTATTGGTTAACACGCGGTGGAATATTAAAAAAGAAAAAGCAGTGAAAACGGGAAATCAAACAGTGGAATAGCCTTTCACAATCTAGTATTATGTCAATTTAGTTGAATTAATTAAATCGGATATGTAATCGAGCTAAAATACTTGATTTAAAAACCAAACCAAATCTAAGTATAGTTCAATGTTCAAATGGGTAAACATTTTTATAATATGGTCGCTAAATGTGCGAAATTGCATAACAACAAAACATAAATCATCGCATAATATAGTACTTAGGTTGATATAATTTTGTGAAATCGGGGAGTTAGTATCAATCTACCGACTACCGTTACGTGTGAAACCAATCAGAGGATGTTATAGTAACGCAGGGGCAGGGCTCGATTATTACTTGGAGTTGGAAATGACCCGAATACTTTTGATATTGTGGTTTGTGTTTTTTTTTTTTCTTCTTTTCTTCTCATATAAAAATCATAACAGGTCGCACTCAACGTCGGTCCAGATCATAATGAGAGATATCAATGCATTTTTTTGTATTAAACATAATCAGAAACGAGTAGAGATAAACATTTGTCGTTTTATTCAGATCGAGAAGGGAACAAAAAGTGCGATAAAGGAATTGCACCAATCAAGCCGTAATATAATACAAAGAAGTAATGATTATTTAATTTGTACATTAACTTTGTCAAAATCGAACACCAGATACGGTCATAAATAACTCTCCCAATCAAATGATCCTATTAGTGCTTTTAACGTTCGAAAAAATGTTAGGTAATAAAATTAGGCAATTAGTTTATTTAATCACGGCAATAAACAAAGTCATCCCCAGACCCACCAAAATAATATTTTACTTTGCCAATCACACCAAATAATCACGTATTAATCGCTGATAATCGTACTTAATTTAATCCAAGTACATGTTCTACAAAGTTCATTTTCCCATTTGCATTGCAGCATTTGTAGGAAAAGATTCCCATATAACACACAATATGAAAAGCTAGTTATATCATATTTGTTGACCAATATATATTTTAATTTCTAAACATTATTTTTTTAGTATTGATGAATAACTTATAGTAAATGATAACGGTAACAATTTATAACAACATATTTTAATTACGTATAAATGTTTGAAACTTGAAATGGAACTAATGGCTTAGAGCCTCAGATAGCCTACCGACATATAACCGCACTGTTGTTTCTTGTGCGTTACGGGGCAGAATAGTTGGCCTCTAGGCTCTATGGTTAATCGCTTTTTTTTTGTTGGTACTAAAATATCTATTTTGTTTGTTTTTTGCTTCTTTTTTTTTTGGCGTCACTAAAATATCTCCTCTCCTCAAAGTGTTGAAATAATAAATTATTGTTTGGGCGGGTCCTTTAATGTCGTATAGAATACAAGTTTTGGTCCAACTGGAAGTTGAGAAAATAATTGAGGGAAGAGGAAGAGACGTCGAGAATGAAATAAGAAAACCCACAAAATATAAGGCATAATAAAATTAAATGCAATGAAACAATTGAACAATAATTCTCGCGCTCGGCATGTGATGATCTATGAACGCGTGATTCAGAAATTACCGGATCAAATGCACCGTCGTACAACAACCTTCTCCACACAAGGCGTAATGGCCATAATAATGTAGAATCTAAGAATCATCTCTTCCTTTATATACCTTTAATCTATCATGCATAAATGTTTTAAAAGAAAGAAAGAAAAAAAATATCATATAGATATTATTGATGTATTGTCAAAAAGATGGTGCCGAGTCTGGAGACTATTGTCAAAAAAATGTCTTCTGTGATGTTTTATATATATATATATATATATATATATATGTCAAGCAACTATTTAACAAATAGATCTACGAAGGAACTTGTACAATATATTATCAATATTAAAAAAAAAAGATATTTAAATTTCTCAGAAGAAAATTGATATAAGTTTTGGGGAAACGAAAAAGTGGGAATGGAAAATGTTTGTAACAAATCAGACGATATGGTTGGTCAAAAAGTGGAAATATAAATGTCTAACAAAAATTTCTGACTAACCAAATCATTATCTTTCTGATATAAGTAGATTAGGAAGAAGTCCGACGATAATAATATGGTTATAGTCAAAAACTTAAAATTTTAAATATCATTAGGATATAGTAAATTAGGAAGAAGTCCGAGACTTCACTCGATAAAAGGCCCAATAATATTGTTACGGGCCCAAATCACTCTGCGAAGCCCGGGACCACTAATAATTCTCTGGTTTTTTTTTTTTTTTTTTTTTTTAATTTTAATTTTATTACAAAGGCTATCTTGTTTTGCGGAGCGGATATTTGTTTATGCGATATTTTCGTCATAGCATGATATCGAGAATCATCAAAATCAACCCTTTTAAACCGATAATAAATCAAATAAATTAAGAACTATTTTCAAACTGAATGGAACGTAGACCAATATTACATATTTACATTTTGTACGTTCCGCTCCGTACAATATCGCCATAGTGCCTTTCTTAAGAATTTTATCTTAAAAAAATACAATGTGATGTAACATAATATATATTTTTTTATTTTTGTAAAAGATGGAAAACGATCAGCATGATGATTATCTATGGATTGATAGTATATTAAAATGTATGGACTTTTCAACTTAAAATTACTTGGTAATGAGTTAATTGTCTTGTTTTACTACTTTATATCCCATATTTGTATAATAATAATTTTCAGCTAGGGTTTCTCGTTATTCATTTCAGGAGACCTATATCTTTTAATCTTTATTATTGTTTTTCTCATACCAAATCAGAATCTGTTGAGGTGTTGTTTCCCGGCAACACATACAAAAAAAAAAGTATTACATAACTACTAGTTCTTAGCAAAGGCATTAGACAACGATATGACATTGCTTGTTTCCTTGCGCAAGTTAACTAGCCGGGCGTTGACTGACATCATCTTAGCCGATAACCTACCTGAGCAAGTGTTCGGCACTTCATAGTCATCCTCACACGAAGTGGTCAACGCTTGAGCCTTGCTCATGTGAAACAAAAACTGGCTCTGACCATTTACACTGTCAGAAAGCTTCAGCTCTTGAATCGATTTGGCCAGACTTTGACAGAAGTCAATGTACTGATCAGTCGACGGGGCACAGTCCTGGAGGGTTCGGAACTGGCTATCCCTCAGGTGCGAGACGAAGAGCTTCGTGGACTGGGCATGTTTCAGGGTCACTTCTAAAGCGGTTTTCACGAGGCGTTGAGGGCTTGTTTGGATCGTATTGGCATAGGTGGAGAGAGAGTGGACGCACACGTCTGAGTACGTTGTGCGTTTGCAAGAGAGTTCAATGAAGATTAGAGCTTTCTTGGAAGCTCTCGCGGTGGTGGTGGTAGTGGCAGTGGCGGCCGCGAGCTCCCCATAGAAGAGGTAGGAGACGGAGAGGAGTAGAAAGAGAGCTCCGTATTACTTTGCCATTGGTGTTTTCTTGAGAGTGAGAGAATTGTGTGTGAATAGGACAGAGTTTGGGGTCGAAGTATTTATAGTGGCAAACAGAAGTGCTCATTTGTGTTTTTTTAACTAATTTACTATACGTACGAGAGAATTAATCATCGTGCCAAAATAATGTTAATACTAGTGAATTACAATTAACATGACCGGATCCGTTCGGACCGATACGACGATATATGTTTATATACTATTTTCAAGTAATTTATACAGTGACAAAAAGGAAAAAAAATAATTTTCGTAAGACTTTGCCTCTTTCTCTCACATGTTCTATGAGACATAAAGTCTTTTAATATGTTAACAAATTCTTAAAAATATACGTCATTAATACCAAAACCGTACCACCGTATTTTAATATTAGACCAAATTATAAAAACTTAATAATTTTAGTAGGGATAAACTAAGTCAATTCACAAAAAAAGACAAAGTCATTGTCTTGAGGTGCGTGTTGCCTTTGGAAAAGTTTGGAAGCAGTCTTTATCAGAACTCAGTGGAGGGCAAAGATCTCTTCTTGCGCTATCGCTAATTTTTGGCATTGCTTCTCTTCAAGCCGGTTCCTCTTTATATATTAGACGAGGTACATCTCTGCTTTTCAATTTGAAGATCTCTACTTGTGTTTTTTACTGTGGAACACTGATTCGCTTGAAAGAGAAAAGCTCATGAGTTTGGATTTGTCAGGTTGATGCAGCTCTTGATCTCAGTCACACACAGAACATAGGAAGAATGATAAAAGCTCATTTCCCTCACTCGCAGGTCAAAATCTCTGTCTCTATCTCCAAACAGCATTACTCTTATGTTGTTTACTTAAAATCCAATATTGGTCTATAACCATCTCTGCTTTTGACAGTTTATTGTGGTTTCGCTGAAAGAAGTAATGTTCAACAACGCCAATGTTCTTTCCGGACAAAGTTCGTTGATGGAGTTTTTGACAGTAAACATGCTTTATCGATAGTTGTGTCAATAATTTTAACAGGCCTTAGAAATAAACATGCCTGTTATTAAAGATTTATAATCCAATACATCCCCTAGATTGTTTTGTTGGGTGATATTTTTGCTATGTATTTCAAGAGAAAAGATGTTACAAATATATTTATTAAAGATTTTTCTACCATAAAACAATATCGTTGTAAATATGTTGTTGACAAAATTCAAGTTCTAATGTTTTTTATTTTAGTTTTTATCAAATGTTGTTGGATGTGGTGAGATTTGGGAGAGTTATGTATAATAATAGTTGGTGATAGGTCGAATATGTAATTATTGGAATAATTGTTGTCATTTTTGAAATATGTTAATGTTTTAATAATACTTTTTATCAGAATTTTTTATGATATATATTATTCTGAAAATTTTGCTAAACCAACCTGATTTAATCGGAATCAATTTTAGCCTAAAGTTTTGCCCATAGTTCATTGTTTTATTCTTTATAAAAGTCAGACAATTTTACCGTTTATCAACTTCACTCATTTTTATTTTTTCAGATTTTGAAATTCAAACTCAAAAACAAAACAAAAGATGAAGATGAAAATACTTGTGGCGTTGAAAATCTCTAAGAATTTTTTTTTTCTTCGTAATTCTACTATTAAAACAAAAATCATATAAATAAAATATAGAAAAACAGTAACACTAAACAATGCATACATTTTGGCTTTTTAAGTAAGCTAGAATACTAACTTTAAAGATATGTTTTCGACATTTGAACTATCTTTGCACAACATTAACCATTGCATGAAATATGAAGACAATATAGGTGAATGGTAAAGTTCAAAAAATAAAATATATAGATATATATAGGTGAATGGTGAAATGAACATAGACATGAAAGACTATATTGCTTAATAAATTAATTAGCCTACATTCAAAGTTGGTTTACCATATAAGAAATTACTAATATATAATTATAGTGTGTGCATGATCTTTCATAAAGAGGTTAAACATTGTTTTAAGTAGAAAGTTAAGATACGATTCCATGCTAACAATAAAATATTGAAGTCGATATCTATAATGAAGGAGACAGTCAAAGCATGTGACATCGACTATTCAACTCTATATTTAATCTTCCATACCATGTGGGTCGTAATGGGGTTGATATAATCGTTTTCGTTAGACTTCTAACTTGTATTTTATTTTTAAAAATCAAGTACATATTGGTTCTACACTTCTGTCGTAGATTTCAAAAATAAAAACACTACAAATAGTAAGTTTGATTGGTAAGAAAAAAGATAGTCGTTTTCGTTCGAGATTTCTATATACATTATGTGTTCTTTAAGTCTTTTTAAAAAAATCAAGTTGATTGGTTCTACACTTCTATTGTCGTTTTTATAAATTCTACAAATGACACAATTTCACAACTTTTTTTTTTCAAACAACATATATTATACGTGTTTGAATTCGAATGAAGACACATCAATAGCACTATAATCACAATTCACAAACAACTAGGCTACACATATTCTAGCTCAATATTATTCACTTATTCCCAATCACTAAAAAACTCAAGATTGTCTACGTAATGAGCAACTTATCCCATAATTAATTTGTAAAGGCCTTTGAATTTATAGATAGAGCCCATGAAATGATGAGAGCTACCCACTTATACTTGCTTAGGTTATATTCATATCACAAAAAGCCTTAAATTTGTGTTGTCAGCAAATCAAAATAATAAACATAGCCTTACACTTAAAAACATGTTTGTACGAGAATAGTATCAAAGATTTAAAAACTTTGTTCGTTCATATCACATTTGTGAATGTCTTAGACACAAAATACACATCTTACTTCCCTAAATATCTCTAATATGATACCATCATCGTGGCTATATCTTTTGCCGCAAGTTTGATATAAAGAGTCAAGCGAGTATTTATATGCGAATACGAGAGCGATTGTGAAAGACTTACCGGTTATAATATAATTGTTAAAATTGATTTCGGTTGTAATTGTATGAGTTCTCTGGTTTAATCTGTTTTCAGAAATGTCTTTGTTTTTTTTGTAAAATGTTGAGAGAAATTTTGATGGAGTTTGAACAAACTTTAATTATATTTGGTATGGTTTGATAATTTTTCGGTTTAATTTGAATTCAATTCGATTTTTTTGGACTTTTACATTTCTCTCGAAAACACCCAAAAAATAAACAAAGAAAGAAAAATACACAATGCTAGTAACTTAAGCTAGCTTCTTGTCATATTATTAAGTACACGAGGGATAATTCTCAACTCTTGTTCATACTTCAAACAACACAATTTTGATCAGATGTTGTCGGAATTTGATCATTTGGTCACCATTTCTTCTTCTTCTTCTTCTTCTTCTTTCAGAGGCCTTATCTCGAATCCTTGGAAAACCAAACCGCTCTTCCAATGTCCCATCTGAGTCTCCATAAGAGTAAACTCAACCTCACCACCATCATCACAACCTCCATTGTCGATGTAAAACTTCCCAAGCTTCACTTCCCTCCACCCATCTCCTCTCTCCTTCGGCTCCTCCACAACATTCCCACCAACCTCCTTCTCTCCTTCAACTTCTTCCCTCGGAAACCGCATCCATGGACGCCTCGTCCTAAACGCTCTGGAAACCGCCGCGTGCGAGACCCCCGAGTAACGATAACCGCCGCGTGGATCCGTATCGCCCGGTTCGAGAAACACGAACGTTTTCGTAGCTTCTTCCCCCACAAACCCGACTCCAGCTTCCACGGGGGTGTGGTCGAAACCGTATGATCTAGTGCTTGCTCTCTTGAACACCGCGTAGACCGAGTAATGCGTCGCTTTTGACAGCAATCTGCAGCTTATCTTGCCGCGAATATCGAACCAACACACGTTACGAAGCTCTGCTACTTTCTCAAACCTGATTCAACACATACATATACCTGTCTCTTATACACATCTAGATGTGTATAAGAGACAGACACAAGCGTCGCGTGGAGTAGTATGAGAGATCACCATTGAGATACAATCTTCCGGCAGGGTATCGAGTCGCGGCGCTGCTCCGACCGAAACAATCCCGTCCCTCCGACTACTTCCTGTCTCTTATACACATCTAGATGTGTATAAGAGACAGCCATTGAGATACAATCTTCCGGCAGGGTATCGAGTCGCGGCGCTGCTCCGACCGAAACAATCCCGTCCCTCCGACTACTTCCTCCGCCGCAATTCGAATCTCCGACTTGAATTTGCTCCATAGCGTTCGAATCTAAATTTTGTGGAATCTGATAGTGTTTTTTTTTTAAGCAAAGAGAGTGTTGTGTTGTGATTCTTGTCAAGCGTGGAAAACGAAGTGGCTATTTTATAACCGGTTTCGTGATCTTCGTGAAAGACTTACAGGTTAAGAATTAAAATTTTATTTTCCGATAATACCCCTTATAAGCCTAACGTCTTCGAATAAAATAAAACATCGAAAGGTTCTTTTTTTTTTATCAAATTAAAAAGTTTTGGCCTTTATCTAATCAGCCAAAGCAACTAACTTTTGTTTCGTGTTTATTTAAAAATAAAAAATATATAATAATTTTTAAAAATAAAATTTAAATATTATAATTATAAATAAATAAATAAATCTGATATTTTTTAACTAGTATTCATTAATATTTTTTCATAAATATATACATAAGATCTATAAATTCTAATTATTTTGATAAATTTTTCTCTTCATCACTAATAAATAAATATATATATATATATATATATATATATATCTAACAACTAAAGTTCTTTTCATCTAATATCTCCATACAAAAAATTAATTTTTCCATTGAAATAATAACTTTCATCCAAACTTTTAAAAAAAAATTTAAGAAATAAAAGTAAATATTATATACATACTAGTTTTACAAATTTTTAATTAATTATGTTTAATTAATATTTTCATAGTTTTTTATAATAATATGATTTTTAATGTTTTTATAATTATAAAATATATTTATATTGTTAATTTATTGTTTAACTGTTACTGCGCTTACAAGTTAATCAGTCATAAATATCCTATTTCCAATCGTTGTACCAGTCGTACAAACCGTTTAATAACACTGTTAATCACAATCATCCACTTTCACAAATCATATATATAATTAGCTAAATCTCTCTCCATCTAAGCTATCCACATCATCAACTTAATTTTTTAATGAGCTTTTATATAATTTATTCATATAAATTTTTGGGCCTTCACATAACATAAATTTAGAAATTAAAAAAAAAATTTTACAAACAAAAAAAACTATAAATTCTCTAAAAATTAATAATTAAGAATGTTAATTGTAATAAAAATCAAATAAAATATAGAAACAAAGTTGGAAAACCTACGAACAAAACTAAAAAAACAGACAAAAAGATTAAAAAAAGTAAAAAAAAAATGTAAAATCCATGGAAAAGAATAAAAAGACATCAAAACCTATCAATCCTGTTAGAGATAAAAAATAAAATGCAAATCCTCCAACGAAAAAGAATCTACACCTTAATGACTTTAAACTACACTGAAGAGAACCTATAAATTAGGCATCTACATGACATTAGTTTTAATTTTAAATTAAGAAATAAATACTTATTCTACAAACCACAAAACTGAAAATTTTCTACAAAAAAAAAACCAGAACAATATTATGAATAAGAAATAAAGAGAATTGATGGGATAGATGGTGAATTCATTTTTTTGATCTCGCATAAAATAAATGACATTAAAAAAACAAGCTAATTGAATAAAAATATTCAATGGGATACATAGATACTTACGTTAGAGTATAAATATTAAAGAAATTTGTTTTTAAAATTTAACACATCTCAATTTTTATTAAGTAAAATATTTCACAATAGATCTACATATTTAACAATAATACAAAAACTAAAATAATATTTAAAATTAAGAAAAAACAGAAAAAAATACAATAATAAAAATATATATTGACAAAAAAAAATTATTAAATAAAATTATAAAGTAAAAAAAAGATTAATAGATAACTTCGCGCACATTTAAACAAGTCAAGACTCTAAAAAACCCAGTGGCGCAAAAATGCAGCCCAATACATCCCAAAATGTAATGGAACGAAACAAATTTTTTTTTTTTTTTGGAACGAAACTTGTTACAATTAAAACACGCACATCAAAAGGTTATTGGAACCAACATAAGCTACGAGGCAATTCAAGGACTTGCGAGCGTAACGACACTGCTTAAGCCTATCCCGTCGTGAGCCGGTCTCTTGGCTTCAACCGCCGGCGAGGCTTTACCGCCCAACACCACCGTAAGCTTCAATATTTAACACCGAGATTTCACTGGCTCACCACCCCCCCAAAACCACCGTTCGAGTGGATTTTTTTACATTTCTCTCGAAAATATCCAAAAAACAAACAAAGAAAAAAGTAACACAAATAGCAAAAAAACCTTCTGTCATATATCAAGTTCTTCGCATTGAAACACACAAATGGTACACGAGAGAGCGAATTCTCAACTTTTTGCTTTTATTATTTTTTCTGTTCAACAACTTCTAGCTTTTCATACCAAAAACTTTCAACCTGTTAAACAAACTCCAGACATTGAAGACCATAAGCAGGCATTACACAAGCTTTAAACTCCTGTTCATACTTCAAAAAACACAATTGGATCAAGATATTGTCGGAACTATATCATTTAGTAACAATTTCTTCTTCTTTCAGGCCTTATCTCGATTCCCTGGAAAACCAAACCACTCTTCCAACGTCCCATCTGAGTCTCCATAAGAGTAAACTCAATCTTATCACCGTCATCACAACCTCCATTGCTGATGTCAAACTTGCCCAGCTTCACTTCACTCCACCCATCTCCTCTCTCCTTCGGCTCCTCCACAACCTCCTTCTCTCCTTCAACCTCTTCCCTCGGAAACCATTGGGACACCGGCACCGGCAGGCGACAGATTAACAGGTGATCTCGCACGTGATCATAACCGCCAGGTTTGAGAGACACGAATGTTTTGGTAGCTTCTTTCCCCACAAACCCGACTCTAGCTTCCACGGGCTTGTGGGCGAAACCGCGTGATCTACTGTTTGCTCTCTTGAACACTGCGTAAACCGAGTAATGTGTCCCCTTTGAAAGCATTCCGCAACATATCTTGCCGTGAATCTCGAACCAACGCACATTACGAAGCTCTGCTACTTTCTCAAACCTGATCCACACATGCATACATATAGAAGATTATGTAAGCTTCATTTGCACAATTTCAGAAACAGAGGATAAGTTAAGTTAAGAACTTACTTAGATTCAGGAACTGAGATCCATTGCCAATAAGCAGGAGAATCTCCCCATATGATTGTTAGATCCATCGCGGATAACATGTAACACTTCTTCCCACTAGATTTCTCCAACCAAAAGCTCTGAATTTTTCCCCAAAATTAACGGTCAAAATCAGGAATTAGAGCTTCAAATGGTAAAAACTAAAACCTAATTCTCACATTCTCGAATCGGATTCGGTTAAATTTACCTTTTTGCCGTCATCGACCAGAACGGAATCATCGGCGAGAGAGAGATAAACCTCCTTCTTCGACGAGCAATTCAGCGATCGAGGAACAACGGACGCATACTCCGGCGGAAGAAACGTCTCCCAAACCAAATCCGACTGAGCCGCCGATTTAACGGTTTTGGAAACCGAAGCTACAACACAAGCGTCGCGTGGAGTAGTATGAGAGATCACCATTGAGATACAATCTTCCGGCAGAGTATCGAGTCGCGGCGCTGCTCCGACCAAAACAATCGCGTCCCTCCGACTACTTCCTCCGCCGCAATTCGAATCTCCGACTTGAATTTGCTCCATTGCGTTCGAATCTAAATTTTGTGGAATCTGATGTGTTTTTTTTTTTTTTTTTTAAGTGAAAAGAGTGTTGTGATTCTTGTGAAGAGAATATTTTACAATCAGATTCGTGATTCGTGAAAGTCTTACTGGTTAAGATTTAAATTATTGTTTTTCGATAATACCCTTATAAGTGTAACGTCTTCGAATGAAATAAAATATCTAAAGTTTTTTTTACCAAATTAAAAAGTTTTAGCCTTTATCTAATCAGCCAAGGCAACTAACTTTTGTTTCGTGTTTACCTTACCTATGAAGTATCAATCTAAACTATTTAGAAAGTCAAATAACTCATAAATTTCATGAAATCTTTTGCTAATTAAAGACCAAATCTCTATGGTTATTTTATCTCTATTGTTCTAGGCTAAGTAAAGTGTTCAAAAGCATAGTAGATGATAGGTTTTTAAAAAACATAATTTTTCATGTGAGAATGATGAACATCAAAAACCAAAAACCCAAACTCACAAACATTATAGTCCAGAAACTTGAAGATTCGAAAAAACATTACAATACAACATAAAGCTTTACACTTGCTTAGACATGAAACTGAAGCAAACAAGCATAAACCGGAAAAAAATGAAGAAATACTATTCATCTGATCTTGTTTTGAAGCTGTAAATGAAATACTATTACAAACGATTTTACTTCAAATGAAACACCATTAGAGATGCTCTACAAAAGCATTGTACTGTATATGATTAAAAAACACACAATTTCTTTCTTGAAATTTGTTCATGTAAGAATGATGAACATCAAAATGAAACAATACAAACATTACAAACCACAAAAAACTTAAAAAGATTCGACAACATTATTACAATACAACAAAGCTCTTTCACTTGCTTAGACATGAAAACTGAAAAAAGCAAAACAAGCATATACAACTTTACGGGTTTTTCGCGGGGCGGAATTCGATTCCTTGAATGATCAAACCACGCTTCCAATAAGGAGACTTAATCTCAACAACACTCACAGAGATATCATCACAACAAGCTTCATTGTACAACTCACCAAGCTCAGCTTCCATCCACCCATCTTCCCTCTCCTCAGGTCTCGTCACGTCTCTCATTTCACTCCCTCTCCTCCGACCACTAGGCCCGACAAAATATATCAGCTTCTGAGAAGATTCCTGTCCGACCAACCCAACTCCGACCTCCACAGGGACATCCCCTAGTCCAGGACATCCGTTCTCCGTCTTGAACACAATGTAAACCGAGTAACGAGTTCGAGGAGACAGGTAACGAGTATGCATCCCGGCACGAATCTCAAACCAACATACATTGAGTAGCTCTGCTATTTTTTCAAACCTGCATTGCAACCATTTTTTGTTTTCTTCCCATCAAGAATCACGAGTGATTACAATCGAATTATAACAAGAGAAAAAAAGAGAGTTAAACCTAGATTCAGGAATTGAAATCCATTGCCAATATTGAGGACTACTTCCCCATGTGATCCACACTTCCTTCGAAGATAACATTATACATCTTTTCCCACTCGCTTTCTCTAACCAGAAGCTCTTTTTGATTTTGCGGAAGATAACCAAAAAAAAAAAAAACAATCAGAAACTCAAAACAGTTAGAACAAGTAATAGGAATTTTCTTGAATTAGATTTGAATCACAACACAGATCAATGTTTTTTATACACGAACTACTCCAGATTGAATCCCATAACTCTCATATACGACTTGATGATTATATGCACTAATTTCAATTTGAACACAAGGCAGATGATGATTATTCTCAAATCATATAAAAGAAAGTGCAAAAATGATGAATAGATATACCTTTTTGCCATCTTCGATTAGGACAGGGTCGTCGCAGAGAGCGAAATAGAGCTCCTTCTTGGACGAGAAAACTCGCGATTGAGGGATTAGAGATGGATACTCCGGCGGAAGAAACCTCTCCCATACGCTATCGGACTTGATCGCCGATTCGAAGGTTTTGGAAACAGAGGCGGCGACGCACGCGTCTCGTGGACTTGTGAAGGAGATTATGTTTGAGATGCAATCCTCCGGCAAGGAATCGAACGGTGACATCCCCGAGATGATATTGATGATCTCTCCTCCGACTCTAGATTCATCGCCGTGATTTCCCCCCGTCGTTGCCTGCATCCTATGAATCAAAATCGTCTGCGTTTTGAAGGAACTGAGAGAGAGAGAGAGAGAGCCCTTAAGACCTTTTGATAAATAATTAGAGATCTCTTTGAGTTCTGTGACTCTTTCTTTAAAATCGCCGCTCTGTCGTGAAACGGTGAAAGAATAATAAAAAAGATAAACAAAAAGACTCGTGTATGGTCTTCATCGCATATTTACGAAACTGCCCCCTCTTGCCGCGTGCGTCTCTCTCTCCATAACGCTGCATGTTTTTTTTTTATATAACTTTATTAAGACAAATTCAATCAACTCTTGGCTTTGGTTTGCCAAACTCGAACTAGTAACAGTGGTTGGGGGTGATTTTTTATGAATGTTAGAATGCCTGATCATATCGAAATGGAGATATTTCTAAACTACAATACCACCATATAAAGTTTATAAGTGACTATTTATTATCAATTGATTTTGAATTACAAAATCTCATGATTCATAATATAATATCAGAGCCATGTCGACCCAGCAAATATTTTCTAACAAAAAAAAGCTTTTCCATATTCCGATGCAGGCCCGGTTTAGAGCATGTGCTCAGAGTGTATTTGCACATGATCCATTAACAATTTCTTTAATTTTATTCAGTTTTAAGGGTCCAGTTATTTTTAAAAAATTATAAAACAGGATCCAAAATTATTAAAACATCATATAATTTTGAATTTTTGTTTGCGCTCAGCACATGGTCCAATAAAAAATTGAAACGGGCTTGTTCCGATGTGAAATATTATAATATTTTTAGAGCGGATCAACTCTTTGAATTAGTGAATGGATGAAATTAATAAACTAGAGAAGTTCAAGCAGAAGGTTGAAGTGTGTTGTAATGGATCGTTTACAAAAATAAACGGGTTCATAACTTCATATATATATGTGTAATCCAATGATCTTTTTATTTTTAATAGTTTTATTTTTTTAATATTTATACACAATAAATATGATATTTATTATATATTTTATTTAAGCTGGTAGTAATATATTTTTAATCACCAAATTAAAACAATCAATCAAACATCTGTTCATTACAAGTTTACAACAAACACTACTGTTTAACTGAATACACTTGTATCAATTATAATACATCTTCACTCCTGGCCATTCCAAGGACGGAATTCAATTCCTTGAATGATCAAGCCACGCTTCCAATTATTCTCCTTAGTCTCCAAAGCACTCATCTTAATCTCATCACAAGTACCCATTAATCGGCCTCCTTCGTTGAAGATTTCACCAAGCCCTATCTCCATCCATCCATCTTCTCTCTCCTCTGGTTTCACTAGATCCCTCCACGCCGTCCCTCCCTCATCGAAACATACGAATCTTGTACAAGCTTCTTGTCCGACCAATCCAACTCTAGCTTCTATGGGCATACTGTCAAAGCCAAAACATTGATCCCATCTCTTGAACACAATGTAAGCCGAGTAACGAGTTCTTGGAGATAGGACTCGAGCATTCATTCTGCCACGGATCTCAAACCGATATGTATGTTGAAGTTCCGCAACGCTTTCAAATCTGACCGAGTGCAACGTTTTACAACAATTTTCATCATTATAACTGAATTAACGCAATGATAATAATGAGAAAAGGGTGTACCTAGATTCAGGAATTGTAATCCAATCCCAATACTCAGGATCATCTGCATCTAAGATTGAGAGGTCCATTGCAGATAACATGATACATCTCTTCCCAGTAGCTTTCTCTAACCAGAAGCTCTTTTTTTTTTTTTCAATAAAAATCCTCAAATAATCAGAATTCAGAAATATTCAATAGCAGCACAAGTTTTTTTTTTTTTTTTTGGTTAAAAGATATATAGCAGCACAAGTTAGAACTTCAAAGTTACACCAAAGTTGTCCAAAAATAAATGCTCCGATCACATCCTTTGTAGCCATAATTCTCTAATTCTATATATACACAAATTGCAATTTAAAGGCGAGGGACAGATCACATTTCTCAAATCCTATAAACAAAAGTGCAAAAAAAAAAAAATGGTGAATGGGATATATACCTTTCTGCCATAGTCGAATAGAACAGGATGGTCGCATAAAGCAAAATAGAGCTCCTTCTTCGATGAGAAATCTTGCCATTGAGGAACTAGATAAGAATAATCTCGCGGAAGAAACTTCTCCCATACAATATCGGACTTGACCGCCGATTCAAAGGTTTTCGAAACCGAAGCCACCACGCAAGCGTCTCGTGGACTTGTAAAAGAGATTATGTTGGAGATGCAATCCTCTGGAAAGTTATCGAACGGTGATGGCCTGGAGATGACGATCTCTCCTCCGCCTTCGCCTCTAGATTCAACGCCGTAGTTTTGCTCCATATCGTTGACTATATCGCTCTATAGTCTATACCCCGTCTCAAAGGTTTTTAAAGAATCGTTTAAAGTAATATCCAAAAAAAGAAAGAAAAGACTCGTGTAAACTGTAAAGCCGTCCATAGGTAACTACGATCGAAACTATCCCTTCTTTGCATCAATGTGCACGTTTTGTTTCCTCGGTACTTTGTTTAATGTTGGTTTTGGTTTTTGGAAATATTCTAACTAACAAAGTCAACTCAGGTAAGCGTATAAGATCATCATATATTAAAACACTGTTTTTCTCTACCGAATTCGTTCATGTGACAATGATAAACATCAAAATAACAGAACTCAAAATTCAAGTTGTTTTTTTCCACGATATATATACAGTGCAGTTTTTTCCTTAAGACATGTTATAACAAATTAAAGCATAACCGGGAAACTGTTCTTTCACTACTGTAAAGTGTAAACCGGTTATAACTTATTCACCGGCCGGAATTCAATTCCTTGAATGATCAATCCACGCTTCCAATAAGGAGAGGTAATGTCAACAATACTCAGCTCAATCTCATCGCAACCCAATGATGATCCTCCTTCATTGAAGAATTCCCCAATCTCTGCTTCTTTCCACCCATCTTGTCTCTCCTTTGATTCCATTAGCTCTCTCCTTCCCCACCTTTTTATTCTATCCGTAGACTCATCAAAGCATATGAATCTTTTTGTAGCTTTTTCTCCCACCAAACCAATCCCAACTTGTATGGGCAAATCTCGGAAGCCATGACATCCATTTCTTGTCTTGTATACAACGTAAGCCGAGTAATGACTTCTCGAAGATAAGATCCGAGTATTCATCCAACCTCGGATCTCGAAAGCACATACATCAAGAAGCTCCGGTACTTCTTCAAACCTTTCAACATTTTTTCCCATCATCATCATCATCATAATCATAATCGTAATTATCATGCGTTATGTAACAACCGATCTTATCAAGAAAAAAAGAGTTATACCTAGCTTCGGGAATTGAGATCCATTGCCAATACTGAGGACTATTTCCCCATGTGATCGCGAGTTGCCTCGCAGATAACATGATACACCTCTTCCCACTCGCTTTCTCTAACCAGAAGCTCTTTGTTTTTTTTTTTTTTTCCAAAGTAAAGAAGGTCATTTAATCAAAAATATTCTATTGAAATTTGCATTTTGCAGCACTAATTTAAAAAACTCAAACAACTAGATATATATACCTTTTGTCCATCTTCGATTAGAACATGGCCGTCGCACAAAGCGAAATAGAGCTTCTTCTTCGACGTGAAAACTTGCGACCCAAGAATAAGAGATGAATACTCCGGTGGAAGAAACTTCTCCCATACGCTATTGGACTCGATCGTTGATCTGAAGGTTTTAGAAACAGAAGCTGCAACGCACGCGTCCCGTGGGCTTGTAAGAGAGATTATGTTAGCGACGCAATCCTCCGGTAAGCCATGGAAAGGTGACGACGACTCGGAAACGATCTCTCCTCTCATTTTACCGCCAGAACCAATTAATGCCGAGTTTTTTTTGTCCCATTGACAAACCAAAAACATCAATCTCAATAGAAGCTGAGAGATCTCAACACTTCTGACTTTTTCCTAAAGTGGTCTCCATATATTTACGAAAATACCCTCGTTCGCATCAATGGCACGCCGCACGCACGACTCTCCTCGCAAGTCGCAGCTCCATGTTTTACTGTTTTAAAAAATAATATAAAACTAACAAATTAACCAATTGTACCGAGTATTACAGACATATTGGATGGTTATCAAGTCTGTGCTACTTAAAAATGATAAATAATAAATAATAAAATAGATTTTAACAAACTCGTGAAGACTTTTTACTTAAAAATGCTATGACACAAATTTTGGTTATATTCTTGATATTTCTTGCTTTAAATCATATTTTCTTGAGGATTTGATTTGGGATTCAAATCCTTACATTTACGAGGTCTATTTTCTTACAAACTGTAGAACTGTTTCTTTAATTTTTTTTATTTTCATCAATAATATTTATTTATACATCTGATAATTCAGTTTTTTTTTTATTATATAATTATACTTTGAAAACAAAAACCTAAATAAGTTAGAAACCAATGAACCTTGACAAAAACACAAAACCTAACATCATCAAATGATTCTTCCATGGCAAGAAAACAAGTATTACTTTTACCGGCTTTTTGTAGGTCGGAACTCTATTCCTTGAATGATCAAACCAGACTTCCAATAAGGGGACTTAATCTCAATTACACTCAACTCAATTTCATCACAACATGCTTCATTGAAGAAACCCCCAAGCTCTGCTTCCATCCACCCATCTTCCCTCTTGTTTGGTTTCATTACATCTCTCGTTTCTCCCCTTTCTTTCCGAGCATGCTTATCCATGTACCCATCAAAGTAGATGAGCTGTTTAGGAATCTCTTGTCCAACCAATCCAACTCCAAATTCTACCGGCAAATCCGCCAAACCAGGACATTTATCCACCGTCTTGAACACAATGTAAGCCGAGTAACGAGTTCCACGAGATAGGAGACAAGTATTGGTTTTGCCACGAATCTCAAACCACCACACATTGAGAAGCTCTGCTACTTTTTCAAACCTGCATAACACATGTATATGGTAACGTCTTCTCTGCTTTGACTATGAATCATTGCAAAATTATTAATGCCAAGATTAAAAAAAAAACTGAAATAAGAAAAATGGAGTTACCTAGATTCAGGAATTGAAATCCATTTCCAATGTTGAGGACTGTTTCCCCATGTGATCACGAGTTCTTTCGCAGATAGCATGATACACTTCTTCCCACTCGCTCTATCTAACCAAAATCTTTGATTTTCGGAAAAAGAAAAAGAAAATGTCAAACAATCAGAAAAATTCAATAAACAACATTCTTGTCCCCATAATTCTCTAACCGAACGAATATGATCAATTTGATACCTTTTTGCCATCTTCGATTAGAAAATGATCGCAAAGAGCGAAATAGAGATCCTTCTTCGATGAGAAAACTCGTGGTTGTGGAATCATTGATGCATACCCTGGCGGTAGAAACTTGTCCCACACGCTATCCGATTGGACAGCAGATCCGAATGTTTTCGAAACTGAAGCAGCAACACAAGCATCACGAGGACTTGTGAAAGAGATTATGTTAGAGATACATTCCCCTGGCAAGTCATCGAAAGGCGATGGCCCGGACACAATATCTCCTCCTTTGCTTTCATCACCTCTGGATTCAACACCGTGTTTCTGCCCCATCCCTGCGTCGTATCAAAGCTTGAGAGAGCCAGAGACTTGTTAATAATACACTCATCATGACTCGTCTAAGTCGTCTCTGCCGTTAAGAAATTAAAAAGGAACGACTAGTCTTAAGTCATCCCCGCATATTTACGGAACTACCCTTTTTGACCAAAAAATAATAATATAAAACAGAGGGAGAGCTCAAGCTGTAATCATACAGACATGAACGTATCCAACGTGGAGGGTAATATAAAAAAGAGATGTTAAGGCCATATATCTATTTGCAAGCATAGCTGCACAATGATGTCTTCAAATCACCTTGTAGATGATCGCATCGCTTAAAATGCTATCACCAGTCCAAACCTTATAAACTGTACAAAAACATTGTAGATGATCAAAGAACACGTTTTTTGTATTTTTGGTTTTAATGCTAAATATCAAAGAACCCGTACGTTATTTGTAGGATTTGTTCATGTGAGTCTAATAAACATCAAAACGAGCGAGAAAAACCACAAACATTGCAATCAAACAAACATTAAAACTCATGTTACAACATTTTTTTTTGTTTTCTTTAATACTTGCGTGGCCATGGGATTGATACATGAAGATATAACCGGGCTCATTCAGAAACGCTCTTACAATATATGGTGTCATTCTTAGCTTTGCCAGAGCTTGTTCGCAGGCCGGAAATCAATTCCTTGAATGATGAAGCCAGGCTTCCAATAGGAATACTTGATTTCACTAATATGAAATAAAATCTCATCATCCATTAATCCTCCTTCGTTGAAGAACTCTCCAAACTCTACCTCCATCCACCCATCTTCCCTCTCCACTAGTTTCGTTAGCTCCTGCCTTTCCCACTTTTCGCCTTCACGAGTTTGATATTCAATCAATCCAACTCCAATGCTTTTTTGGATGTCGTAAATTCGATATTTTGTCTTGTACACTACGTAAGCCGAGTAACGAGTTTCAGGAGATAGAAACCTAGCTTTCATCGAACCGTGGATCTTGAATGGACATCCCAAGATAAGTTCTGGCACTTTGTCAAACCTTTTCAAACACACAACATTGTCAGATTAATGAATTGTTACATGAACTTCCAACTCAAAACTACAAGGGATTAGTCCACATACTTTATATATCACTTAAGATCCCTTCTTACACGGATCTATATAAATCGAATTCAACCAAAAAGAAAAATGGAGTTACCTAGATTCAGGAATTGAGATCCATTGCCAAAAATGAGGATTATCTCCCCACGAGAGATCGAGTTCTTTTCCAGATAACATTATACTCCTCTTCCCACTTGCTTTATCTAAACACAAACTCTATGATTTTCGGAAAAAGAAAGCTCAATTAATTAACCAGAAATCTTTAATGGTAGGACAAATTGAAAAAAAAACTCAAATAATCAGATATATACCATTTTGCCATCTTCGATTAGAACATAGTCGTCGCATATAGGGGAATAAAGATTCTTCTTCGATGGATGATGAATCAGAGACGAATACTCCGACGGAAGAAACTTCTCCCATACACTGTTGGAATTGACGGTTGATCCAAAGGTTTTCGAAACCGAAGCAGCAGTTAAGCAAAAGGCAAAGAAAAATGCAGTCCTCGAAAACGGTTCAACGCCGTGATTTGTCGCCATCGTTTGCTATTATGTACCAAATCGGCTGCGTCTTCAAGAGCTGGATCAAGCCTGAGAATTGTTATTCTGACTTCTGAGCACTCTCGTCTTAACCTTTAAGTCGTCTAACATATTATTTACCAAAAGTATCCTCTTGTTTGAATCAGTGAGCGCGTCTACCTCACGCTTTGTTGACTTCTTCTTTTGGTTTTGAAAATTTCAGCCAACAAAAACACACACAATTTCACAATGTAAAAAAATAGGGTTTGTGTTTCAAAGTAGTTAAAAAAAAGACTTCTTCTAGTTAACTACTACTCTAAAAATAACCTTATGCTCTCTGCTTAAAATGTGCAAAAGGAATCTACAAAAACACACACAATTTCACTTTATTGAGTTTTAGTTATGTGAGAATGATATCATCAAAAATCAAAACCAAATTCCACAAACATTACCAATTTCACTTTAAATCATGTCACAAGTCTTTTTTTTTGTTTTCCTTTCCAAAGAGATTACAACAAACATATATACAACCGGAAATCATCAAACCGTTATTCCAAACAGTAAACCGGTATCACTTAACCGGCTATCTCCTTGGCCGGAACTCAATCCCTTGAATGATCACGCCACACTTCCAGTTCCCGGAAGTAATGTCAACAATACTCACTTCAATTTCATCAAAACCCATTAATCCTCCTCCTTCATTGAAGAAATCTCCAATCTCTGCCTCTATCCACCCATCTTCCCTCATATCTGATTTCATTAGCTCCCTCTTTGGCCACGGTTTGTGTTCATCGTTAGACTCATCGAAACATATGAATTTTCTAGGCATTTCTTGTCCCTTAAACCCAACTCCAACTTGTACGGGCAAATCCCGTAAGCCGTGACGCCGATTCCTTATCTTGTACACAACGTAAGCTGTGTAATGAGTATCCGGAGATAGAATTTGAGTATTCATGTTACCACCCATCTCAAAAGCACATACATTGAGAAGCTCAGGTACTTCTTCAAACCTACACGACACAACGTGTGCATTGTGCAACCATTTTTAGTGGACATTCCATTTTACGGTTAGAAAAAATAATTAGTGGCTTAATTAAGGAAAAAAAAGATTACCTAGATTCAGACATTAAAATCCATTGCCAATACTGAGGACTTTTTCCCCATGTGATCCATAGTTCCCTTGGAGCTAACAGCACACACTTTTTCCCACTCGCTTTCTCTAGCCAAAAGCTCTTTGATTTTGCGGAAGAAAACAAAATAAAACCCAAAACAAATATACATGAGTTTTAACTTCATTGGGCGGCGCCAGTTTACGACGATCGGGTTCACGTGCCCCGTCTATTTTTTTTTTGGTTTTCTATGTAATTAACACAAATTCATTTAGATATTTTAGCCAAATATTTTTATAATGTAGATGTGTGCCCCCGATTCAATTTAGATCCGCCTTCACATAACACCAAATTACTCTAAAGAGTATCAAGAGTTTTATAAAATCAGATAGAATCACACAACTTTCCCCCCATAATTCTCTAACATAACACGAATATGACCAAATATGAAGGCGAGAGACAGATCGCTATTCTTAAATCGTATAAACAAAATGTGCAAAACCGATGGATGGATATGTATACCTTTCTGCCATTTTCGATTAGAAAATGACTGCAAAGAGCGAAATAGAGCTCTTTCTTGGATGAAAAAACTAGCGATGGAGGAGCCAGAGAAGTATACTCCGGCGGAAGAAACTTGTCCCATACGCTATCGGACTGGACAGCAGATTCAAAGGTTTTGGAAACCGAACTAGAGACGCATGCGTCCCGAGGACTTGTAAAAGAGATTATCTTGGAAACGCAGTCCTCCGGCAAGTCATCGAAAGGCGATGTCCCGGTAACGATCTCTCCTCCTCCGCTTTGTTTTTGTCCCATCGACGAACCGGAAACTTCTTTGCCTTTGCGGTTAGAGTCGACGCCGTTCTTCGTCCCTACGGACGAACCGGAAACTCCTTTGCCTTTGCCTCCTGAGTCAACGCCCTGTTTTTGTCCCATAGTTTTCTTTGTCTGTATCATCTTTCTTCATCTGGAAGCTTTGAGAGACTTTATAGAACTTGTCCAAAGTCGTCGTCTCTGCCGTTGGGAAAAAAAAAAAAAAAAAAAGACTCGTTTAAAGTCGTCCACACTCCACACACATTTACGAAACTACCCTTATTTGCATCAGTGTGCACGTTTCGTCTCTATCTCATGCTCCATGTGTTTTAATGTTGTCTTTGGTTTGGAAATATCCTCAACAAACACACTTTGGTTTGGAAATATCCTCAATATGCTTAAAGTCAAGTCAAATAAGATCATCATGAAATAAAAATCCCAAACATAGCCGAATTCACAAATACAACAACGTTCTTGACTTCACTTAGATATTAGACTCATACCAAAGCATAACTGGAATCATTTCATCCTCCCACTGTAATAACAAACACAATTGAATACACTGTTTTTTTTTTTTTTTTTTTATCAATTGGTTAACCAATCAATGTTGTGTCGGCATTGCTTTACTGGATTTTCGCAGGACGAATTTCAATTCCTTGGATGATCAAGCCACGCTTCCAACCGAGCCACTTGGTCTCTGAAGCACTCATCACGATTTCATCGCTACTCATTAACCCTTCTCCACTGAAGAATTCCCCAAGCTCTATCTCCATCCAACCATCTTCCCTCTCCTCTGGTTTCGCAATGTTCCTCCTTCCCCTCCTCCTAGGCCTCTGCCCATCCGTAGCCGTGTCAAAGCATATCAATCTGGTAGAATCTTCATGCCCCACCACTCCAACTCTAGCTTCCATGGGCACATCCTCAAGGCCATAACATCGTTCCACTTTCTTGAACACAGCGTAAGCCGAGTAACGAGTTCTTGGAGACAGCACACGAGTATTCGTCTTGCCACGAATCTCGAACCAGCATACATCGCAAAGCTTCGCAACTTTTTCAAACCTGCATAACACACCAAAGTTTATTACCATCACCCCCCACAACGAGTTTATTATTACAACAGAGTTGATGAAAACAGAGTACCTGGCTTCAGGAATTGTAATCCATTTCCAATACCGAGGAGTATCTCCCCATGTGATTGAGATGCTGCTCGCAGATAACATGATACACCTCTTCCCGCTCGTTTTCTCTAACCAGAAGCTCTTTGGTTTTTCCCCCAATAAACAGAATTATTCAATAGTTACACCAAATTGCTCCAGATAGTTGCATTTTTGAAGGCGAGAAGACAGATAATTTATTCTCAAATCCTATAGACAAAGTCCAAAACTGATGGATAGATGTATACCTTTGTACCATCGTCGATTAGGACCGGCTCGTCGCAGAGAGCGAAATAGAGCTCCTTCTTCGACGAGAAAACTCGCGATTGAGGGATCAGAGATGAATACTCCGGCGGAAGAAACCTCTCCCATACAACATCTGACTTGACCGCAGATTCAAAGGCTTTCGAAACAGAGGCGGAGACGCAAGCATCCCGTGGACTTGTGAAGGAGATTATGTTGGAGATGCAATCCTCCGGCAAGGAATCGAACGGCGACGAATCCGAAGCGGTCGCTGTTTTTCTCTTCATCGTCGAAGTTTGGAAGCTTGAGAGAGACGGGCCAAAGACTTTTAGTGGCTGTTTCTGTCGTTGAAAAGTCGTTCGCACATATTTACGAAACTACCCTTCTCTGCATTAATGTTCACGTTTCGGAAAAATTCCAACCAACAAGGTAAGGTCAGTCAGGATATAGCCATATAGGATCATGAAACAAAATAAAATAAATAGCCAGACTCGTCTATCTATTAAATTTATATTGTAATAAAATTCTATAAAAGAATTGCAAGTGATCAAAAACACACTGTTTTTCTTCACTAAAATTGTTTATGTCAGTGAGAATGATGCATATTAAGCTCAAAATTCTAAATTCAGAAACATTATAAATCCACAAACTTCGATTCCTGTTAGACACTTAGACCACAGTTTTCAACTTGGATAGACATTTTGACTCAAACCAAATCATAACCGAACCGCTCTTCCACAGCAGGAACTTTAAAGAACAAAGGTGGAGCTTAACTTTTTAGCAAAGTTGTTGTTCACCACCTAAACTGTAATTGAACTTCTTCACTCAATCGCATAACCAAATTTGACAATGATACCAATAGATGAGCGGCTGATCATCTATCAACCACTGTTCTCAGCATTACTTTAGAGGATTCTCGCCGGACGGATTTCAATTCCTAGAATGGTCAAGCCATGCTTCCAATGGAGAATCTTAGTCTCTAAAGCACTCATCTCAATTTCATCACTATTCAGTCCTCCTTCACTAAAGAATCCCCCAAGCTCTATCTCCATCCAACCATCTTCCCTCTCCTCTGGTTTCACAATGTCCCTCCTTCGCCTCCTCCTTAGAGACTGCCCATCCACGCCGGCATCGAAGCATATGAATCTTGTAGAAGCTTCCTGTCCAACCACTCCAACTCCAGCTTCTATGGCCACACCCTCAAATCCGTAACTATGATCCACTTTCTTGAACACAACGTAAGCCGAGTATCGAGTTCTTGGAGAAAGGGCACGAGTACTTATCCTGCCACGAATCTCGAACCAGCATACATCGACGAGCTCTATTACTCTTTCAAACCTGCATAAAATTTTTGCAGCATTGTCATGATCTGGAATGAGTCAATACAATCGAATTAACAAAAAGATGATGAAGATGGAGTACCTAGCTTCAGGACTTGGAATCCATTGCCAATGCTGAGGACTATCTCCCCATGTAATTGAGAGGCTCGTCGCAGATAACATGATACACTTCTTCCCACTCGCTTTCTCTAACCAGAAGCTCTTTGGTTTCCCAATAATCAGAGAGATTCAATATCAGCACGAATTACAACTTCACAAATTACTCCCAAAATAGCAGAATTTTTCTGAGATTAGCTTGTTTCACATCATTTGTAGCCATAATTCTCTATCAGAACTCAATAATTCTATACACAAATTGCAATTTTGAAATCGAGAGACGTATCATCATTATCTAATCGTATTGACAAAGGAAAAAGCTGATATATATACCTTTACGCCGTCATCGATCAGAACAGGATCGTCGCATAAAGCGAAATAGAGCTCCATCTTGGATGAGAAAACTCGCGATGGAGGAATCAGAGATGTATACTCCGGCGGCAGAAACTTCTCCCATATAATATCTGACTTGACCGCCGATTTAAAGGCTTTCGAAACCGAGGCTACGGCGCACGCGTCCCTTGGACTTGTGAAGGAGATTATGTTGGAGATGCAATCCTCCGGCAAGGAATCGAACGATGAAGAACCAGAGACGATCTCTCCTCCACCTTTGCCTCTAGAATCGACGCCGTGATTTTTCCCCATCACTTGCCTGTATGTATCTGTATCATCGTCTTCCTCGGAAGAGTCCGTCTGATGAGAAGAATTATAGTTCCGACGTTTCTTAAGTCGTTATTTACCAAAAGGCCCCTACGCGCGTCTCATTCACGCTCCTTTGTTTTGGGTCGTAATAAATCTCAGGAATCACAGGATTAGTTGGTTTTGGATTTGGTTTGGAAAAGTTCTAAACTAACAAACCAAATGATCAATGGTCAAGTCAGGTAGGCATTATGGATCAACGGTGGGGATAATATATGTTATTAATTTAATTTTATAATATAGTCAGACTCGTTCGTTATTCCAGAAAAGTAAAGCTTAAGCTAACAAATAAAAAAAATGGATGAAATAAAAATGGAAAAGTGAAAAGCTTTCTCATGTTGATTTGAATTTTCCGAAACAGAAAATAAAAAACAACTTAAAACACGCTTTTTATGTTGAAGCAAACGACGACACTAAAAGGAACCTGGAGCCAGACGTAAATCCGCCGCAACAACCCAGTTTTTCCGACGGTGTTTGAGCTTCCTCCACCGTATTCGCTGTCGTTTTCTCCTCGAAGCTTGACTAGCGCCGATTAGATTGCCGTTGGGGTGATTTTGTGTTTCCTTTTGTTTCTCTTCACAGGTGGGATTCGTTAAACCCTAGCTCTACTTTCTTAGTTTCGTGATGCTTTTTAATTTGATGATTTTTTTTTTCGCCTAGATTGAGAGATCTAAGTGATTTGAGTACTGTAGGATTGTTTGCGATTGCTTGATTTTTAAATTGATTTAATATTTTCTCCCATTTTAGCCGTAATCGGAAATTTCGATGTTCGGAGATTTTAGTCGTCGAGATTCTCCTTGTAAATTAACTTTACTTCTTCGTTATCGTTTCCTTGTAAATCATTTCCTTGTGTGTCTTCGAAGTTGCCAAGCTTTTGGCAATACTATAATTTATAAGCGAAGCATCATCTTTGTCGTCTCTTTGCTTATCTGCCTTCTTCCTTTCCAATTATCCCCAATTTCTATTGATTTTGATGTCTCTAGGGTTTGTTCTTTCTTCTGTTGGTCCCCACTTGTTTGTTTCCATTTTCCTTAATTCGTTTTCGGTCTCTCATGTTGCAGACAATGATCGTTACTGTGATGGCCTACAAATGTTGATTTTGTTCCTCTGATAACAATATTTTTGTTTCAATTTTGGCTTCACTTTAGGTTCTGAACACAGATGTCAAATCCATTGAAAGAGCCAAAAGACGATACCTCAGACTCTGCTCGTCATATGAGGGAAGATAATGAATACGTTCGGCTAGTTGTGGCCCATGAAGCTGCTCCAGCTGAAACCGTGTTGTTATCTGTATCTCAGGCCGAGATTTGGAGCAAAAAATTGATGTGGTGGTTTAAAGCTTTGGGGATATGTGTACTTACTCTCTTGCTCACGCTTGTTTTCGCCAAATGGGGAGTTCCTTTTGTATTCCAAAAGGTGATTTCTTTATTCATTTCTCAATAACGTTTGTTTCCAAATGTTTCGATTATAATAGTGTGTTTCAATTGTAGGTTCTTATCCCTATATTGCAATGGGAAGCAACTGCGTTTGGCCGTCCTACGCTCGCGATTGTCCTTGTTGTTTCTTTAGCTTTGTTCCCTGTGTTCTTGATACCTTCTGGTCCATCCATGTGGTTAGCTGGGATGATTTTCGGTTATGGTCTCGGCTTTGTTATAATCATGGTTGGAACCACCGTTGGCATGGTTCTTCCTTACCTAATCGGGCTAGTGTTCCGTGAACGCCTCCATGTAAGAAGAAGCCTTCACTTCTCTTTTTTCAAGTCATATATGTTGATTTTTCCACAAGATTCACACTGCTTATGTTCTTTACAAAACGCAGCAATGGTTAAAAAGGTGGCCTCGTCAAGCTGCTGTTCTTAGACTAGCTGCAGAAGGAAGCTGGTTCCATCAATTCAGAGTCGTGGCAATCTTTCGGGTTTCGCCATTTCCTTACACGATTTTCAACTACGCAATCGTCGTGACAAGCATGAGATTCTGGCCTTACTTGTTCGGTTCCATAGCAGGAATGATACCAGAAGCTTTCATCTACATCTACAGGTCAGTCTTTATCCCTGCCCGGATCTTAAACAGTTTGATCGTAAACCAAAACCTAATTATAAAATCTGTTTCATGTGCAGTGGTCGGTTGATCAGAACATTCGCGGATGTGCAATACGGACATCAACGTTTGACAACAGTTGAGATTGTGTACAACGTAATCTCCTTGATCATTGCGGTTGTGACCACTGTAGCTTTCACGGTGTACGCGAGAAGAGCTTTGAGAGAGCTTCAAAACGCGGAAGCTATTGAAGATGAAGAGGTTCAGGTAAGAAAACAGGCGAGATTTGAGATGAAGAACGTTGTTCAACACGAAGATAATCATCGGCGTTTGGGTTCTTCTCAGGCATTGCCCTAACTGAAAACTCTCAGGGAAGATATGCTAATAGATTTGTATAAAAGCTTTTAAATGTTGATTTGTTTTTCAGCAGGAGTAAGAGTAAATAACAAAAGGGGATTATCCGAATATGTCTGATGTAGTAAACCAGGAAGACTAGCCAAGGTTGGATTTTTTTAATAGTGTTGCTGACTCCATTAATTTGAAATAAATAAGAAGCAGCTGTTACTCTTCTAATCCAATCAGACTATTTTGGATATCAAAAATTTGGTTAATCAACATTTTTGGTTTTACGGCTGATGTAGTTAACGTTATATACATGTAAATAGAAAATTATTTTATATCTTCAGTTTATTGGATTGTTTGATGATGTCCTTTTTTACATCAATCAAAACGTGTGATATATATAGTAAGATGGTTTGATTTCAACAAGAGTAAGTAACCCATAAGTAAGTACTAGCAAAAGCGGAATTGTACTAAACCAGAAAGACTAATAAAAGACTAAAAAGCTAATTAGTCGTCGCATGTACCCCAAAATGCTGCGTTTCAAAAGGCAAACGACTTTATTTCCACGGAAGTTTGGTAGATTATTTTGCTTTGTCGCAGACAAAAAGAAGTCATTGTCGTCGATTCGTCTCCAATTCGACAATTCTCTCTCTTTTCACGATCTGAATAGACCAACCAAAAACACACCAAATCTGCGTAGAAAATACTAATAATATTCCTCATGGTAATCTTCCATTGTTGATTAACACTTCTGTCTGTCTCTAATCAATTTCTCGTATTTTAGATATATTCCGTTCGTTGACTTTTTTTTTATTTTAATATTTTCAGGCGTATTCCGGCGAAGATAAGAAGGAGAAGCTGAAGCTATATTCTTACTGGAGAAGCTCGTGTGGCCATCGAGTGCGAATAGCCCTCAATTTAAAAGGTGTCACGATCCATTTGTTTTGCTTCTAGCGATCGTTTTTCTTCGATCTACGTACTTTTGGTTGATATTTTTTTCGTTTTAGGGATTGAATATGAGTATATACCAGTGAATTTGCTCAAGGGAGAACAATTTAATCCAGGTGCGTAGGTTTCAGTTTTGATTGTTGGTTTATTCTTAGCTTCAACGTTACACATTATATTTACAATGGTCAGATTAGTTAGATTGGTTGCTGTAAATTAATTATTGTAGAAATTTAGTCTATAGATTTGTAGCCGGCCATCCGATCCTTCTAAATTTCTTTTACTATGGAAAAAAAAAAACTTAAAATAATTGAATCGAAAAGAAAATATATGAACAAACAAAATATGCACTAAATATTTTTGATCCTCAAGATTTCATGAAGATCAACCCAATGGGTACTGTGCCTGCGCTTGTGGATGGAGATGTCGTGGTTTCTGATTCTTTTGCCATCATAATGGTAATTAAGTAAAAACAGCCATTTGTGTTTTGTGGTTTTGTAAATAATAATAAATGGAACATTTTCCATCGTACTTGGGGTTTTGTGGTTTTCTTGATTGACAGTATATTGATGAGAAGTATCCTGAGCCACCTTTGTTACCTCGTGACCTCCATAAACGAGCTTTAAATTATCAGGTATTTTTCGATCCAAGAACACTAAAATGTATCATGCAGTTTACGAAAGTAATGGTTTCTTATTATTATTATTATTTTGTATTATTTCAGGCTGCGAGTATTATTTCCTCTGGTATACAGCCTCATCAAAATCTAGCTGTCATTGTAAGGACATGAGATTGGTTTAAATTTCTTAGATAAAACAGAACTAATTATGCTTTTCGTTCTTTCTTGTACAGAGGTATATCGAGGAAAAGACAAATGCTGAAGAGAAAATTGTTTGGATCAATAACGCTATCAGAAAAGGCTATACAGGTATGAGGTCTCTCTAACATAATCAAGAACCAATACATATGTTGTGATTTTTTTTTTTCTGATTGAGACTTTGGTGAATGAAGTCTTCAATTTTACTCTTACTTCTCTCGCTTTTGCACTCAGCTCTAGAGAAACTGTTGGTGAATTGCGCTGGAAAATATGCGACTGGTGATGAAATTTACGTGGTATTTGCTCTAAATCCTATAATAGTAAATTTAGTAACTCTCATCCCAGAGATTCGAGAATCGAATTGCTTTATTTAAATAGCACGTAAGCGTTGATTTATTATTCACAGGCTGATCTTTTTCTAGCAACTCAAATCCACGGAGCAATGATCAAATTCCAGATTGATGTGGTGATATATTTATTTATTTATTTTTGCTAAAAGACTATCTGGCTTACATTTCTCACAACGTAACTTCTTAATTATTCTCATAACCGTGGTTATGTTTTTGTACAGAAACCGTACCCGACCCTCGCAAAGTGTTACGAGTCATACAACGAACTGTCTGTGTTTCAAGATGCGATCCCAGCGAGCGAAACAGCCAGATGCTCCAGCTCCAACCTAAGCTGATTTTGTGAAGCACAAAACCTTTTTACCACGTTTTAATTATTTTGATCCATGGATCGTCACAACTTTTTTTTGTTTTAACTCTTTCTAGTTTCCTTTTTCACAATACTTCTAGTAAATTAAATGATACCTGCATCGACTTGCAATGGTCGTGTGGTGGACTCTTTCTCACTTTATATATACAGTAGCTCTGTTTCGTTTTATCAAAGGGAAAATGGGAAATCTTGATCCAACGGTTCCGATTGCTTTAGAGTTTATTAATCTAATGGACTGAATCTTAGCATGGGCTTTTGTATGAAAAGCCCAAAACTTTACTTTTATGTTTTATCTTAAAACTTTGATTGGTTTCAACTCAAAAGTCAAAACCGATTTTGTTGATTTGCTTTGACGCTAAATGACAAAAAAGACAGGTTTTTAGTTTTTTTTTAAAATAATTTTTACAGTGTCGTCGTCTCCGAATTCGCCACTTCTTCTCTGTACTAAACTAAACACACACACACAGTCGCTTGAATCTGTGAAGAACAATCCATTTCCTGATAATGGTTAAGTCTCTTTCTCTCTTATAATCTTCCCGTGGTGATATCAGATCATCGTCTTCACTCAATTTCCGCGTAATTTTTGCTTTTTCCCGTTTGTTGAATGAGTGATGATGACAACTCTAAATATATTATCAGGCGAATTCAGGCTCAGAGAAGAAGGAGAAGCTAAAGCTCTACTGTTACTGGAGAAGCTCGTGCGTACATCGTGTCCGCATCGCCCTCGCCTTAAAAGGTCTCGCGAATGACTTTGCTTTCGCTTCTACTCATCCCTTTTTTGAAACAATTAGTGTTTTTCTTTGATCTGAATTGGATCTTGTTCGGTTGTGTTTAGGGCTTGAATATGAGTATATACCAGTGAATTTGCGCAATGGGGATCAATTCGATCTAGGTGCGTATTTTCCAGTTTTTACTTGTTTTGATTCGAATTCATGGTTAGAGTGAAGTTGAATTAAAGAGTGCAGGAGTTAATATAGTGACCATGTGGGTGAGAATGTTAAGTAAATTGTTTTTGAGGTGATTATGAGTCATTTACAGATATATATATACTCATCATTGGTTTCTTATGTTAAAAAAGCCTTTATCGTTTTGATCCTCAAGATTTCAGGAAGATCAATCCAATGGGTACTGTACCAGCGCTTGTTGATGGGGATGTTGTGATTTCTGATTCTTTTGCCATTATAATGGTCAGTGAAACTGCCACTGAGGTTTTATCTTGTGTGGATTAAAAGGAACATGTCATCAATCTTTGGTTTTGTGGTTTTTTTTTGTATTGGCAGTATCTGGATGAGAAGTATCCCGAGTCACCTCTGTTACCTCGTGACCTCCATAAACGTGCTGTAAATTACCAGGTATTTCAATCTTTTTCGTCTTCTATTGCTTCTCGTTTTCCTTTTGAATCCTGCTTTTGTTACACGTGTTGCCTTCATCTGACAACCTTGTAGTTAGTTCTACTGTTAAGCTTATGTTCTGCGCAGCAAGTATCATATTATTAAGTCAGAATATTGTGCACAATACCAGCTTTGGTTGTCCTGCTTCCTACTCTTTTGCAGATTGTGAGTGTAATGGTTCTTATTTTTGTATATTTCAGGCGGTGAGTATTGTTTTGTCTGGCATACAGCCTCATCAAAATCTGGCTGTTATGGTGAGGACAGGACCTGAGATTAATGTTACTATCTTAGATTGTACCATTGTGGGTTCTAGATAAAGCAAACCTAGTTACGTTTTTTCCATTTTCTCACAGAGGTCAATCGAGGAAAAGATCAATGCTGAGGAGAAAACTGTGTGGGTCAATAACGCTATCACAAAAGGATTCACTGGTATGAGGTCTCAAATCTGCAAATTTTTGTCATCGGCATAAGTATTAAGATACAGAGACGTAATCATGAACGAATGCGCTGTTGTAAAATTTTCTTAGTTGATACTGTGGTTAAAGAGTGTGAAAGCCTTGCTCACTTCTCAGTTAAACACATCCATGCTTTACGCTTTGCACAATTCATTTCGTTGACGTTTACTGCTATTTACCACCTTGATAAAAGGTTTATATGGACATGTCTAACTATATATGCCTTCAGCTCTCGAGAAACTGTTAGTGAGCTCTGCTGGCAAATACGCGACTGGTGATGAAGTTTACTTGGTATTGCTCTAAACATCTCTGGATTTTCTCTATGTAATTTCTTCCAAGATTGGAGAAACATCTCAGTGATTCTTTTGTCCGTTTAGAATACTAGCCTTAATCAAAACCAGTAAGTAGACAAGTGTTACAGCCGTGAAGCGTTGTTTTGCAGGCTGATCTCTTCCTAGCACCACAGATCCACGCAGCAATCAACAGATTCCAGATTAACATGGTACTTCTTCTTTCTGTCCCCAATATTGTTTCAGGCCTAATTTTTTTTTTTTTTTGCGTATTACATCCCCAGATCCTTGGAATCCTGGATAAGTTTTATGGTAGCATGAACCACATTTATCTCTGCCTGACACTCGCACATAGTCCTATTGTAGTTACATGGAAAAAAAAAAAAAAAAAAAATACTCACTCGGTTTCTACAATTTGGTAAAACATTAATTTTTCTTGTATGGATTTATACAGGAACCATACCCGACTCTTGCAAAGTGTTACGAGTCATACAACGATCTTCCTGTGTTTCAAAATGCTGTCCCAGAGAAGCAGCCAGATGCTCCTGCTTCCATCAGCTGATTCTGTGAACAGTAAGCTACTCTCATCTCAATAAAACCTCACAGACAAGACAACAGCAGCAATGATAATAATAATACCTTGTACTCATATATAGGTGTATCATGTAAACCAGTTCCTCTACTTGTATCATACAATAAAGGTCACAGCGTTTGGAATTCGCAAAAATAATTTGTATGGATATTCAACAGGAACCGTGTACCCGTCCCTCGCAAAGTGTTACGAGTCATACAACGAACTGTCTGCGTTTCAAGATGCAATCCCAGCGAAACAGCCAGATGCTCCAGCTCCAACCTAAGCTGATTCTGTGAAACACAAAACCTTGTACCACGTTTTAATTATTTTGATCCATGGATCGTCACAATGTCTTCGATATTGTCACAACTTTTTTTTGTTTGTTTTTAACTTTTTAGTTTCCTTTTAAAATTTCACAAGATTTTTAGTAAATCGACTTGCAGTGGTCGTGGTGGACTCGACTCTTTCTCACATAATATATAGCTCTGCTTCGTTTTATCACACGGGAAAATGGAAAACATTGATCCAACGGTTCCGATTGGTTTAGTGCTTATTAAACACAAACCGATTTTGTTGATTTGCTTTGACGCTAAATGACAAAAAAAAAAAAAATGTTTTTCCAAATAATTTCCAGTGTCGTCTCCGAATTCGCCACTTCTTCTCTGTACTAAAACTAAACACACACAGTCGCTTGAATCTGTGAAGAACAATCCATTTCCTGATAATGGTTAAGTCTCTTTCTCTCTTACAATCTTCCCGTGGTGTTATCAGATCATCGTAATTTTTGCTTTTTCCCGTTTGTTGAATGAGTGACGATGACTCTTAAAATATATTTTCTATGTGATCAGGCGAATTCAGGCCTAGAGAAGAAGGAGAAGCTGAAGCTCTACTCTTACTTTAGAAGTTCTTGCGCACATCGGGTCCGCATCGCCCTCGCTTTAAAAGGTCTCGCGAATGATTTTGCTTTCGCTTCTACTCATCCCTTTTTTTTTTTGAACAGATAGTGTTTTTCTTTTATCTGAATTGGATCTTGTTCGATTTTGTTTAGGGCTTGAATATGAATATATACCAGTGAATTTGCTCAAGGGATATCAATTCGATCCAGGTGCGTATTTTCCAGTGTTTTGATTTGGATTCAAAGTTATAGTGAACTTGATTGAAAAATTGCAGAAGCTATGTTAGTAACCATGTGGATGATAATGCTTAGTGAATGAGGTGTTTACGAGTCATTTACAGCATTTTCTGATGTAATTGGTTTCTTATGTTAAAAAGCCTTTATCGTTTTGATCCTCAAGATTTCAAGAAGATCAATCCAATGGGTACTGTACCGGTGCTTGTTGATGGAGATGTTGTGATTTCTGATTCTTTTGCCATCATAATGGTCAGTGAAACAGCCAGTGAGGCTTTCTCTTGTGTGGTTTAGTGGATTAATAGGAACATTTCATCGATCTTTCGATTTGTGGTTTTTTGGATTGACAGTATCTGGATGAGAAGTATCCTGAGCCACCTCTATTACCTCGTGACCTCCTTAAACGTGCTGTGAATTACCAGGTACTCCAATCTTTTTTTTTGCCTTCTGTTACCTCGGTCAATTCTAGGTTTTCTTTTTCAATCCTGCTTTGTTACATGTGTTTTGCTATGTTCTGACAACCCTGTAGTTAATGCTGTGCCTTTGTTCTGTGCAGTAAGTATGATATTATCGAGTCAAAATATACTGCACAGTGCACAATACCAGCTTCGATTTTCCTGCTTCCATTTTGTGAGTGTAATGGCTCTTATTTTGTATATTTCAGGCAGCGAGTATTGTTTTGTCTGGCATACAGCCTCATCAAAATCTGGCTGTTATTGTGAGGACCTGAGATTGACGTTAATATCTACCATTGTGGGTTCTAGATAAAGCAAACCTAGTAACGTTTTTTCCATTTTTTGCACAGAGGTATATCGAGGAAAAGATCAATACTGAGGAGAAAACTTTGTGGGTCAATAACGCTATCACTAAAGGATTCACAGGTATGAGGTCTCAGATCTGCAAAATGAACGAATGCGCTGTTGTAAAATGTTTTTAGTTGATACTGTGGTTAAAGAGTGTGAAAGTCTTGCTCACTTCTCAGTTAAACATATCCATGCTTTATGCTTTGCACAATTCATCTCGTTGACGTTTACTGCTATTATCACCTTGATAAAAGGTTTATATCGACATGTCTAATTATATGTTTTCAGCTCTCGAGAAACTGTTAGTGAGTTCTGCTGGAAAATACGCGACTGGTGAGGAAGTTTACTTGGTATTGCTCTAAACATCTCTGGATTTTCTCTATGTAATTTCTTCCAAGATTGGAGAAACATCTCAGTGATTCTTTTGTCCGTTTAGAATACTAGCCTTAATCAAAACCAGTAAGTAGACAAGTGTTACAGCCATGAAGCATTGTTTTGCAGGCTGATCTCTTCCTAGCACCACAGATCTACGGAGCAATCAACAAATTCCAGATTAGCATGGTACTTCTTTCTGTCCCCAACATTGTTTCAGGCCTAGTTTTTTTTTTTGCTGTGTGTATTAAATCCCCAAATCCTTGGAATCCTGGATCAGTTCTATGGTAGCATGAATCACGTGTTATCTCTGTCTTACACTCGCACAGATACTAAGATATCCCTATTGTAGTTACATGAAAAAATCTACAATTTGGTAAAACATTAATTTCTCTCGTATGGATTTATACAGGTATCATACAATAAAGGTCATACAATAAACGTATCTTATAAACTAGTTCCTCTACTTGTATCATACAATAAAGGTCACAGCGTTTGGAATTCGCAAAGATATTTTTATTCATTCAGAGGAAGCCTTTGTCTCCAAGACTCTGGACCGTCTCCTTAACTGCATCTTCAACCGCGGTAAAAACCATCCCGATCTCAATCAATCTCTTAGCCGCATCGTTACACGGCGTAAGCCCGGGCTGAGTTTTTCCATCAAACCTGTGAACATCAAACTCAGGGAAGAGTTTGGACACGAGAGCAGCGAACTCACTGAACTGATAAATCCCATTAGTGCATAGAAACCGACCAGAAGCTCCAGGTGTTTCGAATAGCATCACGTGACTTTTAGCCACGTCTCTCACGTGCACAACACCGAGCCAGTGATGCTCTTGCGTCTCGGTCGAGCCTTGTAAGAGCTGTAACAAAACGGCGCAGCTTGCGTTTAGGTTCGGTTGCAGAAGCGGTCCGAGACATGTGGATGGATGGATCGTCACAATGTTGGTTCCATGTTTCTCCGAGAATTCCCAAGCTGCTTTCTCAGCTAATGTCTTCGAAATTGGATACCATTTCTAAAATCGAAATACATATATAAAAAAATTCGTAAGAAATTCACTAACGACTGAATATATTTTCAAGAATAGTGAGATGGCTTTTAATGATATCAAGAGAAAAAAAAAATGTTTCAAATCGAAATTAATGAAACCTGCTTCGATTTGCAAAAATCGAGATCGGTCCACGATGATTCATCGACGGGTTTTTCTTCCGGCCAATTAGGGTTCGGAACGATGGCCGAGATTGATGACGTGATCACCACGCGCCTCACATTGAACCTCTTAGCTGCTTCCAACACATTGATGGTTCCCTGAACCGCCGGTTCGACCAGCTCCTTCTCGGGATTCGCCGGTGGATCCAACGTACAAGGTGAAGCCACGTGGAACACTCCCGCGCATCCATCAATGGCTCTGGAGATTGCGTCGGAGTCTAGGAGATCGGCTTCGAAGATCTTGATCTCGGTGTTTACGTCGTCGGATCCTGGTAGATTCAGGAGATGGGTCGGGTCGGATCCTGGGTAAACCGAAGCGTGGATTTTGGTATACCCTTTCTCAAGTAACGTTCGGACTATCCAGGATCCGATGAAACCGTTCGCTCCGGTCACACACACTGTCTCCTTCGCCATTGATGAATTCACAGCTTTTTGTTCTCTCTCTATTTTCCTTTGGATTGCATTTTAAGTGGATCAAGCTTCGTATTTATTTTTGATTTAAAGTTGGGTATTTTGTTTTTTTCCTGGAGATAGGAAAAAAACAATTTTCCAGTAAAAAGGATCATTTTCTTCTTACTCTGAAAACAAGAGAGAGAGAGAGAGAGAGAGAAAAAAAAGCGATCTTTCTTAAAGATATATGAGTTGATAGAAACTTATCGTTGGTATGATATTATCCACTAGTTATATAGACTTTTCAAATTCTGCGACGAATTAAACCACAAGTCAATAGATGAAAACCGCCGGAGCACCGCCGCATAGAGGTGGCTCCTCCTCCTCCGCCGCCTACTTTTACCGGTCTTCATCATCTTCCTCCGCTAGCTGTAGAGTTCTCGTTGTGAAGATGGGAGGAAAAAGCAAGAACTCTCAATCTCCCTCTTCTAAGGTCTACTCACGATTCACATTTATGTAAAAGGTTTCGTCTTTGAGACCCCAAAAGTCTCTCTTTAATCCAATAAACTGAGAATTCGCAAGAGAAATTTAGTGGGTATTAACGGTTAAAGTTCATAGATTTGAATGAATTCTGAAATTCTCAAACATTTTAATCAATTTGGTTCCTCTTAGATCTCTATTGTTGGAGTTATGGATATGATGGATGTCCATTGAGCATTTTGCAGCCATTAAGTTCATAGATTTGTACGAAGCTGAAATTTCTCAATCTTTTTTCTTAGTTTATGATCAATCTGGTTCCATTTAGATCTCTATTATTGGAGTTATGGATATGATGAATGCCCATTGTGCATTTTGCAACCATTGATCTGCTTTTGGTTTTTCATAGCAGGATTCAGAGCCAGAACCACCAAGAATCAAATCGAATGTGAAGCATAACTTGCAGCTTCTGAAGCTATGGAAGGCATGTAGTAGTGTGATCTTTTATTTCCTAACTATATATCTATCCGAATTGTGTTCATTCATTGTGTCTAATCCTTGGAATGTTATGTTATATGTAGGAGTTTCAGAGCAGAGGATCTGGCACGGCGAAGCCAGCAACTAGTTACAGGAAAAAGAAAGCAGAAAAAGACGAGTTACCGGATGATAGCGAGCTCTACCGTGATCCTACAAATACACTTTACTAGTAATTACTCTGTTTGAAAGCTTCTCATTTTTTAATTATCATCTTCATGCTGTTTCAAGAACGGTTTTTGAGGTTTGAAAGTTTAAGGAATGTCTGTGTTTATCCTGAAAGCGGTTTTACAGCACGAACCAGGGTCTGTTGGACGATGCAGTTCCGGTTTTGCTTGTTGATGGTTATAATGTGTGTGGGTATTGGATGAAGCTAAAGAAACATTTCATGAAGGGTAGGCTTGACGTTGCTCGCCAAAAGTTAGTTGATGAACTTGTGTCCTTCAGTATGGTTAAAGGTACAACATTTCGAGGAATCTAGAATTAATTTCATCCGTCAATTAATGGTTCATTTCGCTATTGGGAAAGTTTGATTTGAAGTTATTGGTGTAGAGGTTAAGGTAGTGGTTGTGTTTGATGCTCTCATGTCTGGTCTCCCTACTCACAAGGAAGACTTTGCTGGGTAAAGTAAACTGGTTTCTTCTGATTTCTTGTGTTAAACCGTTGTTTTCAGTATCTTTCTCTACTTGAAAATTCAAAAAAAGTGTCTCCCTTTTCCAGTGTTGACGTGATTTTCTCAGGAGAAACTTGCGCTGACTCTTGGATTGAAAAGGAGGTCAGGAAAAAAATGCTCTCTTGACCCTAAAGAATCATCGCCAATCTTCCGTAGTTTCTGAAAGTATTTTTCTTATCGGGATCGATATGAACAGGTGGTTGCATTGAGAGATGATGGATGCCCCAAGGTTTGGGTTGTAACATCTGATGTGTGTCAACAACAAGCAGCACATGGAGCGGTATTGCGCATCATGTCGATGTTATAATCTCGTTATGCTCATATCTCGTTCTTGATTTTGGTGACTCATTCTTGACAGGGAGCTTATGTTTGGAGTAGCAAGGCATTGGTTTCTGAGGTAAGATCCATAATGGAAGTGCCCTTTGTTTTTTTCTTTCTGTTTTTTGTGATTCGCTTTCGGCTTTTCATGTGATCTTGGGAAACATTGCATTTTAGATCAAATCAATGCATAAGGAGGTTGAGAGAATGATGCAGGAAACAAGGTTACGTTGGTTTTTTCGCGTTTTTTGTTCTGCAATTGGCGGCGTTTTTAAATTCTGCGTTTGGAGCTAACAAAAACAAAAAAACTCAAGAAAAACTCTGGCCTACTTTTTGTTACACAGGTCAACATCTTTCCAAGGGAGATTATTGAAACACAATCTTGATTCTGAAGTCGTTGATGCTCTTAAAGATCTAAGAGACAAATTATCAGAAAACGAATCAAAGAGATGACAAAAGACCAATCCGGATTATAACTAGTCCCGGTCTCTCCATTTAACTTCTGTCCCAAGTAATCTATAATCTGACTTATGAAGCAGAGGCTGGCAGGAAAAGAGAGAAAGAGAGAGAGAGAGCTGAAAGGCTATGTTGTTGTGTCTTGTATCTGAATTTCTTTTAACTAATCTGCAGATTCGTTTTCTTTGGTCCAAACATTAGTTATGAGGTGTACAGATAATTCGTTAAAATCCAATTTCTGAATTTTATATAAAACAAAACCTTTTCCACAAATAAAAAACAAAAGCTTTGACAAAGGAGAAGCATGGAAATTTCAAACAGAACTAGAACAAAGTTATAAACCTCTCAAGTGATGAAATATACATAGAGATGTGACATGGGGGCAACGTCAGCCTGATACAGGGACGAATCAAGAAAATAATTTTACTGGGGGCAATATATATTATTTTTAAAAACTAGACACAAAAAGATGTAACATGGGGGGCAACGGGACAAATTTCTTGGGGGCATAATTGAATTTACATCCAATTTTTTTTTTCCCAAAACAAAAAGAAGTTTTTTAAATGAAACAGAACTTTTAATTATTTGAGCGAGGGCATAAGGATGTAAGTACATCTATTTTGGTCGGAAGAATCTTTTGTCCCTCATTGGTCTTCGTCGTCATCTCCCGAAGAATCTTTGATCTCCTGCATTGGTCTTCATCGTTATCTCTACAAGGAATTTATTTGCTGTGATATCTATGACGTACGTCGCAATATACACCTGCATGATCAAACTCTCAGATTGTGTGATCGAACTAAATTATGGAATTTGAGACATTAATTCGCCAAGTCCTAATCGAGTAAGGGCATGTGAAGAAAGTGTGGTTGGTACTTTTCTCTGATGCACAAACACTATATATATCTAGCTACTAGAAGTGGAAAGTAGAATGTATAGACTAAATTGGAACTTTTATTATTTATAATAAACACTCATTATTAAAAATCGTTGTTAAAAAAGCTTGAACTCTAACCTACAAAGTAAACCATCAATAATGTACCATAATAATGAATTGAAGAATCAAATTGCTTTTTGTATTGATCGGAGATCTCGATCAGACCAAATCCAAGACTAATCTCCGAAACTGTGAAAGAATCAAAGATTGACTCAAACCACTTCCTTCAATTTATAGGATGAATCCTTCAAGTTGCTGGATGCAAGATTTAACAAAACTCTGCTGATGGGGTATTACACCCGAGTCACAATGCTAATGATAGTATAGTAATTCTCATTGAGCTCAACCAAATTGATTTCGGTTCAGTTTCCGTTAAAATGTTCATTCCTAATTTCAAGCATGCAATAGAAAAAAAAAACTATTTAAATAAAGCCATAAATGTATTATATATAAGAGATAATGATATAGACCAAAAAAAATATATTTTTATTTTTGTGGAGCTTATTAGATGGCGTATAATGATATAGACCAAAAATGTATTTTTATTTTCATCTGATTGATATAAAGCTTAAAATTAGTTTTGTTTTATGTGTTTAAAATAATTGTAAAGCAAACTGAACCTTGCACGTTGCACCTTTCAATCTAGTTTAGTTTGGGGTTCAGTTAAATGCAGAATTCAGCCTTTTTTATTTTATTTTTGGTGATAACCCAAAGTTAAAAATAAAATAAAAAGGCTGAATTTTGCATTTATAACACACGTGACTCGACTGACCGAGATAACGGATTCGTTACCCAGGTGTTTAATAATTTCATAAAACTTCACGAGGTTGTTTATGGATCATATAAATCTTTTAGGGTTCCTAAATATCCAATTTATTAAAGACTACAGATCACTTGACAAGTCTTCAAGATACTAAACAATTATAACATTCCACCCTTATTTTTTTATTTGTTTGGGGCAAACCATCCTTATACTTTATTTAGTAGGTTTACTAAATATCCCATTTAACTGAGGCAATGAAAGAGCATCATAAATTTATCTTGTATTTAGTAGGTTAAAATTGCCTATTTTTTTGTTTTTTTTTTTTGAGGAATTTGACGACAGCCTTTTTTGGAGCAGAGGGTCCTAAGTATTTAGGTGTCTCCAAGTTGTTGGTCTAGCTGGCTTATGGATTCAAGGAAACTGGAAACTTCTAGCAGCAAGATCAGATGCACATCACACAAATACACAATGTAAACCTTCAAGCACATCTCAGATTATCGTCATATAATAACTACAAATAGTGGATTAGTGGTTCAAAAAGAAACAATTACTCAACAGGAGATTTTCAAGGAGAATACCTCGACATCAGTTCCTAGATTTGTTCGTCTTCAGTAGATGCCCTACTAAGGATAGTCTCCTTAAAACAGTTTTTTTTGGTAATTGTAAACTCATTAACAAAAACTGAAAAAAAAACATTTATATGTTCTTCATTTTAGATTTTGGATTTTAATATAACTTGTAGGATATCGATAGAGATGGTTACATTAGTTAACAACTCATTTTACTCATTTGTAAACGTAATCAATATATCTTGTTAGTTTAAAGTCAGTGTATAAATGTAATCTTTGGTTTTTCAATAAACCATATCTTTGTTTTTTTTTTTTAAGTATTCGATCATTCAAACCCTGGCTCAAAACAAAAAAAAAAGTATTCGACCGTTCTCAAATCAAGCACACTGTAAATTTAATAATAAGTAAATATTTCCTTTGGCCCATGCAAAACACTACTCACTCTATAAAAGGTAACTTAGGATTATACGTTGATTAATCCTTTTAACACATTAAAGAAGAAATGCATAAAATCAAGATAATATTCCTCGTCATCTAGTTTTCGTTTGCTTCCATTATATCCAATACTCGTTGACCTTCATCAGAAGAAGATAAAAATAGATCCGTCAGTGATAAGTTCAATAATACACAAAAATACATGAATCCATATATATAATCTATACATACATAGAGTATCACAGACAAAACCTGAAATTGTCGTTTAGAACCCGTTGACTCTCTATAAAGAAACTTCCATAAAAACACGTGTACAGACAAAGTTACACACACGTATATAAATATGACAGAGCAGAAGATGGATGTACTAGAGAACTAAGAGAAGTGACGATAAACAGAGAATAATAGATCCAATATAAACACGAAAACATTACAGAAATATTTTTTTTAAATATATATACAAAAAGTTAAGAAACTTATACTTATTTTAGTGGTAATAACTTAAGTCAACGGAAGAAAGAGACGAAGAGATTCACGAGATATCGGCCTTCTCATTAAATATTTTTTGTCCTGCGACGAGACATTTCTTTATTTCAGTACACTTTCATGGCCCGACTTCTCCGACCATTATGTCCTAATAATACTTTTTATTTATTTTACTTTAATGGTTCTAACAAAACTTATTGCTCCATTCAAATTTTTAAAAATAATTTGAGCAAGTTTACCATCCAACAAAGAAAACATTTACATTTTGAATCGAGATATGAGTTTTTAAAACCAAATTGAGGAATAAACTAGATTATTAAATTTCAAAAGAAAAAGATAAAAAAAAATAAACTAGATTATTCTTATTTTGGTGGATAACAAGATCAACTGCTAGATAAATTTTAATTTTTTATTAATATAATTGTAAATTAACGTATACTTATCTAAATATATATTTATCAAATGATATATATAATTAAATAGATCGAAATCGCCGCACCAAATCACATGCATTTTTTAGGATATTTTTTTTTGTAAAGGATTTTTTAGGATATTTAAATTAATAGAAATATGCTTTTAAAATTTGTATTGATTCTTTTGAATACCACTAAAGATAATAAGGTCCCCTACGGCATGATTCTTGGAGAAGAAGAAAATCGAGATAAAATGAGTATACATACAAAATATACGCAACGAGGAGTTGGTTTGTTGTTATTAAAAACAAAAACAAAAAAAAAAAAACACATTCTAAGTAGATATGTGTAATTAAATAAGTCAGAGAGTCAACTGACTGTCAGAGTCGTGTCCTGGGTCCGTCTAGTCAGAGAGTCAAGCGTTTTGTAGCTCGACCCCATCCTCATTAAATCCGACGGTGCTGGTGGGCCTCTTGTGATCTTGTCTTATCTATCGTCCGATCGGATCCTCCCACGTCATTTATCCATTCCCGTGACGTCACGCATACATTCTCGTCTTCGCATCATCATCAAACTGATGATGGACTATATATTTCGTTTTTTAAGTATTCGTTACAGTTTTTTTTGTTGGGGGGGTCAAATTGATTGTTTATTTGTATTTATTTGTATATAGCATAAATGTTGATATTTTTTCAAACGTAATGCTATTTTTCAAATCAGATAACGCTATAATTACTGCATTTGAATAAGAGTAAAACTGTCCATTTTTTAATTCAACTTGTCATCCAATTACAAAAAAAAAGTATTGCTAAACATGTAATCTGATATATTTATAACATGTAATCTGATTTTTTTTTTTTCCAAACGTAATGCTATTATTCAAATCAGATAACGCTATAATTGCATTTGAATACGAGTAACTGTCCATTTTTTAATTCAACTTGTCATGCAATTACAAAAAAGTATTGCTAAACTTGTAACATGTAAACTTGTCATGCAATTACAAACGAATACTATAATCACAAGCACATATATATTTATATATATGATATGTTTTTTTAGTCTGTTTTATTATATTATTTACTAAAAATTTAATATTTTAGTATCTTACACGCAATTAAAAGTCGGAAGAAGGCAGAAAATCCCTTACAGACTACCACCATGTATACGTCTTTGATAACAAAAAAACATGTGTACACGTATCAACTTTTTTTATATATAAATTGTATTTTGTTAATGGTGTATACGTATGCGTATCGACTTGTATAGACATTAGATCGAAAACCGTTGCATCATTTTTCGGATGGTGAGGAACATTGAACAAAGATATGCATACATATATTATATATACCGAACTTTATAACACGTGACACCTTTAGAATTTAAGACAGTCAAATGTATGGAATTTTCATGAGTCGAGTTATGTACTCTCTTTTCCACTCGAGTGTAAGTACATGTAAAAGTAAGATTACAAAGTATATTTCATCACTTCATGCAATAATTCTCTCGATAAATTTATATAGTTTACGAACATTCATTAATTATCGCAATCTCTAACGTTCAATAATTTCTGATTATGGACTCTCAAACTCTCAAATTTCTCCACAAGTGCATGCTGCCTGGTCGGTCCAAACAAATTCTTGAGCACATAAATTAAAGATTCGATATATCGACATATATGAAAATATCGTGTACTATCAGAATTGTTTTTATATTAAAAAAATACATAAATTGAAGGAGTATATATAGAAGAGCGATGGCCAAATTAAAGGTCATATTCATGCATTAAGTTTTGTCCCCACAATTAAAATTAAAAAAAGTTAGAATTTGTAATTTTGTGTAAAAGAAGACAAATGATTCTCCGATAAACTTGTGGCTGCATTATTGGTTGGGCGGTCCATACAACACACACACAAGATAGACACAAAACTGAACAACGGTCTTATTCTTCCATGCAATTTGGTCGGTTTTCTTCTATGGCCATCTCTCAAAACCCGCATATTTTGGGTTTTTTCTTCTAATTAATTATGTTTTGGCCATACCATGCATTTTTCAGTTTCATAAATTTAGTATGATTCCCGTCGTTAATTAATTATTATTATTATTCGTAAAATATTTACACTTTTATGCTTTTTAAAAATATATATATATATTAGATTTAATAAAAAAATTCATGTACTAAAAATCAATTACAAACATTTTAAATTTATTTATTGCTAAAATCATATTTAAAATTAAAATTTTAGCTAGTCTCTTACGCAAAAAATTATTAATCAACTCAAGAGATTTTTTTTATTCTGCAATATAACTGTTATCAAATTATATGTAATGTTTAAGAGAAAAAAGAGTAGATGTAATGTTGTAACCGATTGATTAATACCCATGCACATTTCCCTGTTATATAAACATACATAATTGAATTTACAACAAAAATAGAAAATCAAATTAGTATAATAGTCATGAATGCCAACTACATGGCTCGTTTTGAATTTCTAGATTAGTTTACATATGACAAGTTATCTTTAATGGCTGGTATGCAGATCAGTGTGGATTATATTGATTGATATTGGCTTTGGATCGTGTTGATATAAAAAAAATGCAAATGAAAAGAATAGAGAGAGGAATGGAATTTTTTTTAAAGAACTATATTCTATTCATTTTAAAATAATTGATGTTTTATGGGAAAAAATATCTTAAATTTTATGATGTATTTAAATTTAATTTTAATGCAAATGTTTTAAAATTTTATGTATTATTATGACTATTTGTATTATGATGTTTAATTTATTATTGATTGAATTTTGTTTAGGTAGATAAATGATGTTATGTAAAAAAAAATTAATGTTTTTTTAATGTGTATAAAAATTTTAAACAAAAAACGAAAGAAATAGAGAGAAAAACGGAAAATCTTATCTTCATTGTAAAGCTAAAAGCCTAAAACAAAAACATACTTTTGGATTTGACTAATAACAAAAGGAGGGGGAAAAATACACCAACGCTTTTTTTAGCTTGAATGATATTTTATCAGGATAAAGAACAGTTTTTCTTAAAATAATAATATAATTTTAGTAGCATACCTTAAATTTTACTTTTTCTCTCCTATCATTATCTAACAACTTGCAAATATCTTATCAATCATGCACATTGCCGTTGTATTCATAGGCCGGCTCATCATGATATAAGATGCTGAATCGTATTTATTCTTTTTCTTAAAATATAGAATATTAATTGATATGTTCTTTTTTTCTAAAGGTAGAATATTTATATGTTTCCGTCAATTTGCATGTATGTATATAACTTTTACATGGCTGTACATTTCACGAAAAAAATATTACAGTATTTTGTAAATTCTTTCGCGTACGAAGATAAGAGCATTTATGGAAGCATTTCGTCATTTATTAAACTCAAAATCAGTTAGACGAATATGTAATTCTTGTATGTGACGTTACTGTTCGTAACTCGTATTGAGGGATATTTAATTGAGATTTGGATATGGAAAATAAAATGTAGGATATGCAAAAAATATGAAAGTGAAATATATAAGATACTAATTAATACATAAAAATACAAACAATTGAGTAAATGCAAAAAGAGCCAAGAAAAAGGGTTGACAACCGCCAAGAAGGCCCAGGCCACGAAATGCCTTTAAAAAATAGACTTTCTTGGTAGTAAACAGAATAGACTTTTTTTGCTTACGGAACGTAGGGTCAATATCATGTAGTATTAGTGAGGTTGAGATATTTTTTTACAACGGTCAATTTGAGTTCAACAATTTTATGTAAACACATATTTTAAAACTTTATTGCTAATGCAACGTAACTATATTTAATATTTAATTACAGGATATTATATTCGACGTCCTGTTTCTTGTTTTTTTTCTTCTTTTCTTTATTCCCAAGAAGATATTATGTGTTATGTTTACAGGATATTCTATTGACATCAAATATATTTCAAGAATAAAATAGACATTTTCTACCGGAACGTAGAGTCAATACATAACATATATTAAAGTTCAAAAAATAATAATATATATATAACAAATATTAGTTGAATTTATTATATTTTTTTTGTACAACAGTCGAATTTGAGTTCAACAATTAAATGAAACACATATTTTAAACTTTATTGCAAATGCAACATAACCAGATTTAATATAAATTATAAAATCCATTTTTATTTATGAATAGTGATATTGTGTGTAAGTTATGATTAAAATTTAGAGAAATTTGCTACCATAATTGGCAAACTTAAATAATTAGTAATAACTCGTATCTTTAAAAACACATTTTTAACCGTCACAATGTTCTAATCCAATTTAAATAGTGATCAGCTAGTAGTTAACTACCAAAAACAAAGCATAAATGATGGATTTGACATGTCTGATATTAAATCGAAGCCCAACTAATGTGGGGGTTTTGTAGAGAGCCGAGTATTTTTTTGTCATTTTAGATTTCTATAAGTAAACACACAATCATGATTGATATGTCACGGTGGAAAAAATTTAATTATGGTCTCTCAACTCTAGCTGGTTTATTATCCTATACAATATATATATTTTTGATTATTAGAAGATCTGGGCTGAAATCCGTAATTTTCCAGATTCAAAACAAAAGCAAATAATATTGTTTCTGATGCAACATATATTTAACATATTTATTAAATATTTATATTAATCTTTTAATTCTTAGGACTTTTAGGGCTTGCTAGGATTTTTAGGTTTTCTTGGGTTTTAAGATTTTTATAAATAGCCTTTTAGGCTCAATGTATAAAGATGTTGTTGATTATTAATAAAGAGTTTTTGCTTTTGAGAGAACAATATTCTTTATTCTTTGTTTTTGGTAAATCTATCGAGATCTCAACAACTTTAAGAAGTAAGTTCTAAGCGAGGATTTCGTCGAATTTCTTGGTTGAGCTGGCATGTCCCAATAGATTTATTTGAATCATTTAGTTGAGATGTTTATCGTTGCTTCCGTTCTATCAGTTTCGTTTCAAGCATCACTCGATTATGTGACCTCTAAACTTTGTTTAAGGTATTTTTTCAGTAGAACTAACGATACTTGGTCAATATATCTATCATTAACCATCGATGATGTATAAATAGTACTTATATCATTTTTGTATTATAGTAAAAATTAATAAAAAGAGAGCTTGAAGAAAAAAACATAAAATATATATAGGTCTTTTGCCAACTATATATATAAGTTTCATTTGGTTTTAGAGTTCAGAAAAAACTATATATAAGTTTTTTTGTTAAATACTATATGTAGGTTAATAATTAGATGATATATTTTTTTTGTTAAATGATACTTTTGATTTATAAATACTTTATAGTGATTATTGAATATTAAAAGACTTTATCTAAATAACTGTGAAGAAGGACCGGTCCTAGACCAAGTCAAATGAAATTTTGGGGTTTATCCCCAATTTTTGCTGTCTCATTATACAATAAATTTTTTATGTATATATATAAAATTATTAATGTTTTATGATTTATATATATGGACCAAACAAAAAAAAAAATTAGCTCATTTCATTTAGTACTTTTTATATTTGATTTTTTTAATGAGAATTTTTTCTATTAAACTTTTATGATATAATTTCTAGTATTTTTAATTTGTCTCGAACTACCAAAGTTTTAAAGCCAGTCCTGCGGCGAAAAAAACACAGTTAGCAAAAAAAGTATTATAAAGCAAAAATAGTTACTTTTTAAAATATATACAGACTACATATAAGACCAGAAACCAAAATTATAAACCAATCACGAGCTAAATATAAATTAATTCTTATTTTAAGTTGAGAGCCTGTCTAGAACATTCTAGCAAGAGAGAATTCGAAAGTGAAGGATACACAAAGGTCGGTCCATGTAACCCGAAACTTGATACATATCGGTAATAAATAATTGCAAGGAAGGGTCAATAATAAAAGTTTGACTAATAATATATTGATTTAAGAATGAAGTTGGTAGAATAAATAAAATCAAAGGTTCAAAATTATAGTTATTTCTTTTTTTGAAACGAAAATTATAGTTATTGATATATTATACTAGGCCTATACTACCTAACTATACAAATTTGATGACCAATGAAATTGTGTTGATGGGTAACCAAATCAAAATTATGTTTTCATACGTGATTGAAATTTTCGAACACACAAGAATGTGAAAGATACGATCCGAATCTTGCTTGATTTGGAGAGCAAAATATATTTTTAAATGGAGGTCGGTCCATGTCACTGGAAGCTAGATACATCACAACTTTTGTTTGAAATATATTTGAATAATTGCGATGAAGGAAGGGTCAATAAATATTGAGTGTGACTAAGAATCAATAAATAATATTAAGAGTGTGACTATTATACAAATATAATAATAAAGTTGGCGGAATAATGAAATAGTAAGTTTTTATTCAAAAAAAAATGAAAGACTAAAGTTCAATTATTTCTTGTAAAAGTAAATTATGTCACCTAACTACAAAATTGATGACCAATGAGATTGTATTGATGGGTAACCAAATCCAATCGAATTAACGAATCCGGTTATTGGTTAAAAGTGTCTGATTTAGTTAGGACAAGACTTTTGATAGTGAACGCATAAGACTTTTTACGAGTTACGAATTCTAGTATCATCTTTCTTAAACCTCCTTCAAATCCTTAAATTCCCTGTTCTCGAACCCGCTTGAATCTTTTCCTTTTTATATTTTGACTAACTTAACCTAATCTTTACAACTTGGTTAAATCAATGGCTAAAGCATATAATTAAGTAATGGTGCAATTTGAGTTTGCAGATTTAGCCAAATGGTAATCAAGCTTAAAAAATTTAAAATTTTTAAATTGCTTGCTATATACTACCTCCGTTTCATAAAAAGTGTCATTTTAACTTTTGATTTTTGTTTCACAAAGAGTATTACTTTATGTTTTCAATGCAATTTTTTAAACTAAATCTCAATTTTATTCCTACTATTTTAACATATTAATTAAAGAAAGAAACTGATTTAGTGTATTAATAAATGGCATAAAAGAGATTTACAAGTTTTTTTTAATTTGTGTGAAAAATGTCAGAATGACACTTTTTGTGAAACGGAGGGAGTATGTAATAAATCGTAAGTTTTAGATTTTATATGTAGGAAGCTCTTTCCAACACTTCTAATCAAGACACAAAAAACCACGATCCTGCATTTATCGTTGAGGATTGTACTGTCTCTTGTGGAGTTAGATGCGTCTTATAGAAAATAACGCAGCCGGTTAACAAGAATATTACATTATCGTTAGTAAAATAAATAATAAATAATAAATTACTAATTTTGCTCTATTTAATCGCTAATTTTTTTGTATGGTATTTATTGTTATTTGCTTTATTATTTTCAGCATCATAGGAAACAAATAATTTTTTGAAAAACAAATCATGTTAGAGGTAAACAATAATGAAAATATAGGGAGGCAATAGTTTTCATCATTTTATATAGAATTATCAAACCGCTTGACGATTTTTTTTTGTTTTTTATCAAACCACTTATATATTATAAATATAATACCAGTAATAGAAATAATCCATGTTATTTGATTTTGTTTTTTTAGATAAATATGAAAAACTTGGCAAACCCAATTTTAAATGAAATTCGATTTCATGTATTTATAAAATTATATATAAAAATTATAAATTTAGTCTTCCCAACGTACTTATAATCCTCGCCACCCTAGTTGCTACTGCTAGCTAAAATCCAAATCCATGGAGGACTCGTAGCATTAACTATGCATTGGCTTAATCTTTTCTTAAAGTCTCTTAGAATTATTAAAATTTATTTTTATTCCTTGTTATCATATTTACCTTTTTCCTTATTTTATAAATCATAGATTTGGAACAATAATATATAATTTTGTAGAAAACACTATATATATATATATTATCGAAGGGTCCATGTCCATGACTCAGGCAAGCGATTTCCTATCCTAATTCCTACACATCTATTTTTTTTATATAATAAAAAAATCCCAAACAGAAACCAATACAGATATGTAAACTAAGTTTGTATAAATATTTTTAGAAGAGATGTATTTCTATAGATTTATCATTTGAGTGGCTCAAATGAACATTCAAATAACTCATAAAAATAAAAATGCAAACCCCATTTGAAATCGATATTATTAAAATGTGTGCACTCATTTGAAATGAATCCCAATTACAACTAAAAATCTAAAACATCTGTTGACCAAAAAAAACATTTAAAACATATATCTAATCCATAATAATAAATCTAATAAATATAAGTTTGCTTTTGATATCATGATGGCCTAATATAATGGATTATTTTTTTGTTTCTAAGTTCCATAAGTTTTGGTATGCGACATCCAAATAGAAAAAGTCTATTTATACCAAGCTTATGATATTTGTTGTGATGCATGCATTCACGGATTTCTCTTGAATAGAAACATTTGAGAATTTAAATAAGGAAAAAAAAAAAGTTAGTGAAACGTTAGTAGAGTAAGGTTCCAAAAAACCCCACTCTTGTTTCGTAGATGCCCCACCACCACCTCCCTAAGCTCCCCTTCATTCATTCCGCAATTAACTTGATATTTTTCATTCAGTTTTCCATATTAAACTTGACTATAACATAACACTTTATGAAACTTATAAAACAATATAGAAAAGGTATAAGCTAATTTCCTATAAAAAAAGGTATAAGCTATAATATCTAAATATTATAGGGTAGCGATGGTTATTTACTTATTTAACGAACAGCCGAAAGCAATATTTTTAACTAAAACTTATTTTTTTTTTTATTGAATATTAATAGATGCTATATATGAATACTACAAGTTTTGAAGAATTGACAAGCTTCTAATATACGAAGTGTGAGTTAACTTCTTACTAACTTTGGAAACATGGAGAGTGTTGGCCGAAAAAACTAGGAGAGTTTGTTTTGCATTCATAATTGTAGAAATAATAATTTATAACGAAGATATGGTGGGGCAAAATTTTCATTTAAAATATATAACGAAAAAAATAAAAGAACGTTCATGAAGCAAATGGAAAACACGTAAATATATTTATGACGAGTGACATTGTGAGCATACATTATACTTTATTAATATTTAGTAATACAGGCCACCAATCAGAATTATTTGGCCCATTTAATGAATAAAATAACAAGAATAATCCAAAACTTAGTATTATTTTATTTTAATATCCGAGAGCCGATTAGTCTATAACAATGACATATTATGCATCCTTTACGGTACCAGACTACCAGTTACCACTAGGCACTCTGACGGGGATTTGTTACATTTTCGCGTTTTTCTTTTTGTTAGCAATGAATTACATTCAATGGAACTTAACTTCGAATAAATCATAATTGAGTAATCAACAATTTGAAACAAGCGCTATTTGCATATAACTGGAATCAAATTAATTTTCTGTTTTTATAGTGTCTCTTAACACCTACCAAGACATACGTAAACAGAGCTAATGGTGATTAAAAGATCTGTCAAATGAATTGTTAACGTGCGCGGACGATCTAATTTGTTAACACAATAGTTGTTAATACAAGTGTTGTTAAACTGTTGGATTCTGTAACAAGAAAAAAACTATTAGATATTTGTTTTTATGAAAACAAAAACTAGAAATGGGGAGTGAGAGAAAGGTCCAAAGGCACGGCTAAGAAAACAAAACCGTGGACACCCTGTCCTCAATTTGACAAGTCTTTGTCTCCTCCTTAACTTCTCTTCTTCTCTCTCTGTCTTATTCTAAGTTTGGTCTCAATATCCTAAAAACGATGACGTTTTATCCCTATATAATCTTCCTTTCTTCTTCTCCTCCTCTTATCTCTACTCAACACCACTCAATTTCATCTCTCTTTTTCCCCTTCCCTTGTTTAGTATAAAAACCAACAAACCCTTAATCATTTTTCATCTTCATCTTAATCCACATGCATACACATATACATACATAAGTCCCTTTTTCTATATGGCAATTGTGTCTTCCACAACAAGCATCATCACCATGAGTAACCAAGTCAACAACAACAATGAAAAAGGTTTAGAAGAAGATGACCATAGAGGCGGCCACGAGAGTCGTGTTCATAATGACGATGAAGCTGATGATCATGATCATGACATGGTCATGCCTGGATTCCGATTCCATCCCACCGAAGAAGAACTCATAGAGTTTTATCTTCGCCGTAAAGTCGAAGGCAAACGCTTCAATGTAGAACTCATCACTTTCCTCGATCTTTATCGCTATGATCCTTGGGAACTTCCGGGTAAATATACATTCCACATGTATATGTATACGCATAAACCGTCTCAAACTATTTGGAAATCTTGTTATAGAGACACACGATATGCATATATATATACAAATACTAAGATCTATATATACAATTCACTTCCTTTTCTCTCTATTTCTTTTCTTAAACCTATTTTACCTTCTTAAAGATTATGTCTATGTCGATCTCCGATATTTCTGAAATATCTTTCAACAATTTCTTCTCTTTACTTCCTTTTGTGATGGATATGCCTGTATTAATCTAACAACCCAAAAAAAATGACAAAGATTTATATATTCTCTTAACCCTATACAAACCTCTTTTATCTCATTCCTACATAAGATATCCATTTTAAGATTATATATGATTAATTATAGATATGTATGTATATGCAGCGATGGCCGCAATAGGAGAGAAAGAGTGGTACTTCTATGTGCCAAGAGATCGGAAGTATAGAAATGGAGATAGACCGAACCGAGTAACGACTTCAGGGTATTGGAAAGCCACCGGAGCTGATCGGATGATCAGATCTGAGACTTCTCGGCCCATCGGATTAAAGAAAACCCTAGTTTTCTACTCCGGTAAAGCCCCTAAAGGCACTCGTACCAGTTGGATTATGAACGAGTATCGTCTCCCTCACCATGAAACTGAGAAATACCAAAAGGTATTAAATTCTCTTTATATATCAATCCCATACACACATGGATATAACCCTAGCTAGGTTGATGCCTTACAAATTAAAATGAAATCCATAGACTGGAGTTTGAATTTTCTTTTTTTATTTGATTTACATTTTATTTTGGAATTTGATTCGGTAAGATCTAAAATGCTTGTGAAGGAACTAAATTAAATGTAAGGCGGCGTTTGCGCTTAAATACAGAAAATGTTCATGCCATACGCATGAACTCTTTAAATTACTAGCCATGATGGCCCATATGTATAGTAGAAGGCATTAATAGAGAGCTACATACATATATATATATACACACACACACACACAAGTATCACATTCGATATTCACACGTCTATATGTATAATTAACCTTAATTAGTTTCTGCAGAGGCTTAATTAATTAGTGTTCTTACAATTCATACTGTTGCTGCTCTTTCTCACATTCATATCTTCTATTAAAGTTGCCCGACACTTTTTTAAAATTCCTTTGAATAGCAATATATCTTTATAAAAAGATTGAAAATCTATATATAAGTTATGCATGATGACTGTATACGGAACAAACCGAAAAAATAATGTATTTGTTAGAGGACTGATAAGTACATTATATATTTTTTGGGTTTGCTCCATATCCTAAGTTGTCACTATTTGAATCCATTAAATTTGTGTAAGATGTATGCATTAGTTCTAATTAGATAGCTGAAACACCAAGCTTGGTATAAACTTACAAATCTAAATGTGTATGTATTACACATCCAATTTCAACTAGAGTGAAATACATGATTAGAGAATAGAAAAACTGTACAGCTTAATTTTTAATTGTCAAAATTGAAATATGTGAATTAATATCTAATGTATATGTACGTCAAGTCTTATATTTGAAATCAGATTTCTTCTAATTAAGCGTATGATTTTTTCGTTACCACGTCAGATAGTTTGCGATTTTTTTTTGTTTCCAGAAAGTTATCTTTCATTTTTTCGGATAACCAAGAAATTACTTAGGGCCAAAGACAATTGCACGTTAATTTAGTTCCCTTTCCGCTTCATGGGCTTGAACTTGAGACATTTTCAATCAACATCATCTCGTCTCTTATATTTTCCATCAAATATGATTTTTTATATAAATATTTGTTAGTCTATATTGATGCTCAAGTCTCTAATAATGTGTTCATATGTATATATAGGCTGAAATATCATTGTGCCGAGTGTACAAGAGACCAGGAGTAGAAGATCATCCATCTTTGCCACGTTCTCTCTCAACAAGACATCATCATCATAACCATAACTCATCATCATCACCATCCCGCTTGGCTTTAAGACAACAACAACACCATTCATCCTCCTCTAATCATTCCAACAACAACCTTAACAACAACAATCTCGATAAGCTCTCCGCCGAATATTCCGGCGACGGAAGCACCACAACCACCACAAACAGTAATTCTGACGTCACCATAGCTTTAGCCAACCAGAACATATATCGTCCAATGCCTTATGGTGCAAGCAACACACCGATAATCTCTACAAGTAATCAAGACGATGATGAAACAGCCATTGTTGATGATCTTCAAAGACTTGTTAACTACCAAATATCTGATGGAGGTAACATCAATCACCAGTACTATCAAATCGCTCAACAGTTTCATAATCAACAACAACAACAAAACGCTAACGTAAACGCGTTGCAATTGGTTGCGGCAGCGACTACAGCGGCGCTAACACCTCAAACGCACGCGGCGTTAGCGATGAACATGATCCCTGCAGGGACGATTCCAAACAATGCTTTGTGGGATATGTGGACTCCACTAATACCTGATGGAAACAAAGATCATTATACTAATATTCCATTTAAGTAATTTAATTAGATCTTGGATATTACCAAATTACTTAATTATATAATGCTGCTTCGTCATATATATACACTCGTTATATATATTCTAAACTAGTGAAGATATAGCTAGACTTTGATTGATAATTGCGATTTATGTAATGGAACTGGTTCTCTACTACTATATAGTCAATTTATAAGTAGTTTATTTATATCCAATAAAGTTTTTTTTTTATCATTCATCGGGAGTGAATATAAACTATGGCTAAGGTATCCAGTCCGGCCGCGCTTTAAACGTTTTCATCCGAAAACCAAAAAATAAATAAACCTTCTCGATTTCATTTTTTTTAATATATGAAACAGTTCCATTTCACAATAACATAAAGTAGACTAATTAAAATCACAAATTTGGCATTGTCGTTTACATTAGATCCAAGTTGTTAAACCTAATTAGTGCGACTTTATAGATAAACAATCTACTAACCCTCAACAGTTCAACTGATGACAAAAATATATACAGGCGCTGGCTAGTTTTGTCTCCGCAAGTATATGACTTAGGGTTTGACAAAACAAAACCTAGGAAGTGCAATGTCTTTCAAAAATAAGACCGTGCAATATACTTATAACTTTTCCACATATTTCGAATATACATATTAGTTTAAATATATCTCGATTCAAAATCTTTGTGTCACAAAAATATCTAGTAATTTGTTCCATTACTTTATAAGAAATGATAAGCATTTACAAGTATATCAATTTTCATTTATATTTCAATGTATTTTTGTTTGGTTAACCCTTAGTTAAACTATGTCATGAAGTATTTTTAATTTACAAATACTGTTAATAAAAAAAAATTCTTTCAAATAGTAATGTGTGTATGACAGATGTGTTTTATGAATTATATTGTTGGCAATCATTTTTGTTTTATTTATTAATTAATGTTTTCAACTAAGAAATTATAGATCTTTAATTCATAGTCTCTCTAAATTTCTACCCAATCTTTGATAATAGTTTTGCCGGATTCACAAACGTAGTTCATCAAAACGCGTATACTGGACCCGAACCCAATCATATAAGTAAAAACATTTGAAACAACATTTTTCTACCTAATTGAGTTAATTAACCGCGTTTGAATATTTTATTATTTAAATGATAAGTATGTTTTATTTATCAATTTTGAATTTATGGAGTTGATAATCTGAGACAAATTGCATTGGAGTTGTGTTCGTACTCTCTAGACTCCTTCTCTTGCTAGTTAACATACAAAACTATAAAAAAAATTGCTAAACCAAACCGAATCTGTTAAATACTGTTTCATTATTATACATATAGAATAAAATTCGGTTGATATAAATTATATAAACTCAATTTTTTCTGTTTGAATTTCTGAACTGTTTAAAATGATGAGACTAAAAAAAAAAAAAGACTAGTTCAGTTATTCTTCAAATGATTAAAAGACAAATGTTTTCATGTTTTCTATCATAGAAAAAAATCTTTGTCAATCACAAATTAATCACGGAAAAGGTATAAAAAAATGAATCACGATTTTATAGTCACGACAAAAGTTATAAAACAAATTTAGTGACTACAAAATCGTGATTCATTTTTTGTAGTTATATGAACTTTTTCGTGACTTTTTCTTTTGCTTTTTCTTGATTTTTTTAGGTAGTCAAAAAATTTATGACTAATCTATGATTATACAAAAAAAATTTACTAGTTTTCTAAGGAATTTGATTTTGTTAATATTAATAATCTATGTAGAGAATTTGCACAAAAAATAATAATAATCTAGATATAACTTCAAATCTCACATTACCCCCTAGGTTGCTGCAAAAGCCCATTACTCTTTATTGGGCTGGACATTCCATATTTCCATCTCTTCACATTCCAACTAAACTTGGGCTATGAATTATTGAATTTGGGTTAAAGTTGTAAGGCAAATTTTGGTTAATCTAAAAAAATTGGGCTTGATTCGGTGTTGTTGCCTCAACCTACTTTTTTATTGCTCGGTTTAGTTTCGGTTCAATTTTTCTTAGAACCAAAAAAAGCAAGTCAAAACCAAATAAACGATCAATGTGAGAAACCGGTACCGGAAAAACAAAACCAAACGAAACCAAAAATGCTTTAACGAAACAACACAGAAATTTGTTTATAAATTAATTGGCTACGTTATTCTAAAATTCGAAAAACCGAAACCCTTTTGTTTATCATATTTAACCAAACCGAAATTCATCTATTTTATTTTAGTTGTTATTAATTTGTTTTTACTTGAATTTGAACCGAATCTAAACTGAAAAACCAAACCGAACTACCAATTAAAGTGAAAACCAAAAAAAAATGAAACTAAAAAATGAAACAAACAAAAAATCCGATTGTCAATCCCTAAATTTTGATGTCTCATTCTACTTCCAAAAACATAATAATATTGGAACTTGGAAGTTCAAAATAAAATAAAGGTGAATATATTCGGGAGTCTATAATAGATTGGGCCGAGAAAGTAGTAGGGCGTGTAAGACCGGAATTAATAAATATTATATTACTGATTCATTAATATATAAAAAATACACATGTTGTCTTCGTTATATATTATAATATATATGACGTCAGAAAAACAAAATAAATATATGGTGACAAAAAAAAAAAAAAAAAAAAAAAAAAAAAAAAAAAAAAAAAAAA
>JAHZTW010000005.1:3338348-3351577 GCA_020283515.1 Alliaria petiolata
ACTTGCCTCTAAGCTTATCCGATGAATTGATTCTTTTATAGGAAGAGGCTCTTCCAGATGATAAACGAGCTCCCAACCATTTTCGAGGTTGTGACCGGCAATGCAAAGCAATCCAAGGATCAATCTGCTGTCAACAACAATAGCAGAAGCAAATCTAGCGGCATCAAGGTATCTTCTGTTTCTCTATTTCATCCCTTTCCCTCTCTCTTTCTCATTCTTCATCTCTGCTAAGCTCTTATCTCTTTGTAATTCCTCTCAAGCAGCCTCGCCAGTCCGAGTCTCTCACAAAGGTTTCAAAGATGTCATCTCCACCGCCAAAAGAAGAAGACGAGAGTGAAGACGAGGAAGAAGACGATGAACAAGGAGCGGTTTGTGGGGCTTGTGGAGACAGCTACGGTACAGATGAGTTCTGGATTTGCTGCGACGCCTGCGAGAAATGGTTCCATGGAAAATGTGTGAAGATAACGCCTGCAAAAGCAGAACACATCAAGCATTACAAATGCCCGAGCTGCAGTAACAAGAGAGCCAGACCTTGAAGACGAAGAGAAAAGGAAAAAAGAGTTCCCAGTTTATTGAACAAAAAAAAGCCAGAAAAAGGGTTTTAGAAGATGTAAGAAGGTAAAAAAATACTCTCTTTTTTTTTAATTGCTTAGTCTTTATTATGGATTGAGACTTATTTACAATTGGTGATGTCTTTTTTTTTTGGATTTTTGTTGTTGTTAATGTCAAATGCTACTCTACTAATTTGCCTGTTTGAGATTATCTTAGTCCTTTTGCCGTCTTCAGTATCCTAGGCTCCTAGTTCTAACTGTTGGTAATATGCTTATGTTTATCAGTTTATGTGATTTTACGGGATCCTTAGTTATCACATAATTTACATCTTATACAATTTAACTATTAGAACAAAAAAAAAAAAAAACAATTTAACTAAAGATAAATAAAACTCTGGTCAATTATTAGTAGTTTTGTTATTTTGTTTCATATATTTCGCTAATTAAATTCTGACCGAATCTTGTCGTTCGGTTCAACATTCTTGTCGTTCAACTATTACCCAACAGAATCTTTGGACTCTTCCGACACACCAAACTGTTAGTTTAGTCTTTGAATGTTGGGAATACGATGTAAATGTGATAGCGATTTGAATATAGGATGATGATGTTATGTAATTTGAAAATGAAATGTTCGATTATGGGCTCTTGGATTTTTGACGCCATCCCAAATCATTGTTACATTTTAATTTAAAGGTGTGATTTGGGTAATCGTTGTCAGTCAGGCTTTATAGATCCATCATGTAAACCCAATATTAGAGAACAATAACTTTTGAGACAAAATTGCTCTTCACGTTGATCATACTGATTATTCATAAACAAAGAAACATATTAACTTCAATGACAAAAATATTCAAATGACAGTTTGGCCGAGTGGTCTAAGGCGCCAGATTTAGGCTCTGGTCCGAAAGGGCGTGGGTTCAAATCCCACAGTTGTCATTTCTTTTTGTTTTCATTTCTTATATGTATACTCGCTTAATTAATTTATTTTGTTCCATTTGCATGATATTTATTAAGGTTTTATTATGTAACAAAACTGAATAGATATATTGGACCCTTATCAAAACACATGAAGTAAAATTGACTATCAAATATATGGGCCATAGTGATAGGGGGCCTCCCAACATCTAACAAAACAGCAGCATGTGCTTTTTGGCCTTTTGTTTTTTATGCATACTATAACTGCATTATTTAAAGAATCCAACCATAAGCTTTGTTTTAATGCAAATTCAAAAGGAACTCAAATAAGTACACAAATTTGTCAATCTTCGTAAATACGTTGTTGATATATGTTTGCCATTCCACGCAAAGTCACTGGATCGATCAATGTTTTCAACCTATCCATGCTCTTTTAATGCATCAAGCCCAAAATTGGAATGTCTTTCAAATTACACTAATACCAAATTGAATCCAGTTGAATACATATTTGTGAGATATATAGTTGTTTAGTATTTATCAACTAAACCTGGATTATGTGAAGAACAAAAAACACATCAAAAAAATTATATGTTTCTTTTGTTTTTTAGATGTCGAACCGAAAACATAGGCTAAAAGTTAATTAAAGTTTGTTCCAAGTTTGGTATATACACGAATCAAACTATAATCAAAAACATAAGCACTGTAGACAACGTGTCTGGTATTCAAAAGCTAAAATTTATAATTTGATACAGATTTATCACTGGAAAGTCTGGAATGTATCGGAATGTCGTAGGTGCTCTATGACTGTAGTTAATGTCGTCGTCCAGTATAAAACTTTTCTATTCAGATAGTAAAACTGTTAATTTTTCTTGTTTTGGAATTGTATGTCTATTTCTTAAGAAATTTGTATTTGTCTTTTTTTTTTTTTTTGCTAAAGGGTTTTGTATTTGTCTTTTCGTATGTGGAATGTATATCTTTTTTTTTTTTTTTTTGTGGATTGGCAAACAAAATTGTATTGATAAGAATGAGACATCTAGCAAATCTCCAAACCCATATTTTGGTAACGCATGTTATGAATATTTAAACTGTATTACGGCGCATTACCCTTGTAGAGTTGACAAAGCAAAATTGTGTTATAATTCGATTGCATGATTGGATTTTAAGACATGGTTTGAAAGTGGTGAATTTTCAATGTGTCCACATGATGTTCCATTACATCCTTTCTTTTGACTTTGTTACCAGTTTGACCAAATCATTGAAAGTTTGCTCGAGATTAACCTCTCAGCTTTTCGAAGTTTGGGTTCTGTTGGTCAGAATTATCAATTACAGAATAAATTTAAACTATTTTGGATTATTGTGAATTTACGTTATAAAAAATGTTCCTTAAATAATGTTATTCCCCTCAACGCACGTAGATATCATGAAATAAAAAGAATATATGTGATGATAACAATAACTGTAATCAGAAAAATAGAATCAATAATAAATACTAATAATGGCAACAAATAGTCATGTGATGTTATTCATATTCTTCGGCGTATCCAACGGACCAAACATTAAAACAGCCAAACACATGATATCGTTACTGTAAAGAGACATTTGTCACGGCAAAGATCTAGGCTCTCATCTGGATACATTATACATACTTATAGAATTTTATTGGTCCGTATCGTAACGAAATAAGCGTTATAAAAGCTAAGCTTCACGCTCACGAGTATGTATGTGAAAAAAAAAGTAGTAGTTATGGTGAAGACTGTGAGGTCAGCCGAGGTTGATATTGTGTTATAGTCACTTATATAGTCTTATGGTGAGTTGTATCTTCAGTTGGGAGGGACTTCGTATTTCGTTGAAAGTCTTTCTTTCACTTTCAATCTCATTTCTTGTTCATTTACCAAAGATCGGGGAAGGAGACACCAAGGAGTCACTATGAACATACTATATAGACATGCCATGATGTGCTAGACTTCTTAGCATAAACGACGTGCAGTCCAACTTTGTAGTTTTCTGATATGATATGATTATCTCTCTTGTATTGTATGCGTAACCAAGAGTAGTTATTGTTGTTGGGCATTTGAATTGAAGAACCAATAAGGAACTTGAGCAAATACCAACAGTTACAATAAACCTGACTTTATATATATATATATATATATATATGGACATTTGTATGTACAAATAGAAATATCAAATCAATTTTTTTTTTTTATCAGCATGTATTTATATGGGAAACTAAAACTTTAGTAATCTTTTTAAAAATTCTGATCAAAATAAAATGAATATATATATCGTTTATAAATTGTTAAAGCTATAACAAACTAAAGCTGCAAGATAAGTTTGATTTAGTTTATTTTTCTCTATGTCTTTGCTAAATCGTTTTGATTATAGATAGTTACAAGGGAATTATGAGAAAGATCTAATTTCTAAGTAAGTTATTGGGTGATTCGTGACAAAAACGAAGCTTTGTTGACGATGGTATTGACCATAATATTAGATCAATACAAATATTATGGCATTAATAAGGTATATATAAGCAAAATGCAAGTCTTAAACATAAAATTAAATAGCGTATATTACTTTCATTAAGGTAAGATTTCTTTTTATTAAAAAATCATAAGTAAATATTTATTTTAAAAACCGCGCTTAATTACATAAAATTTAGCATTATAACAGAAACAGTTATTACATATACTGTATATTATTTTTATTAAGGTAAGATTTCATCAAACTGTTCTCTGTTCATCTTGTTTATTTTATTTTATTTTGGCTAAAATTTATCTTATTTTGTTTCACTATTCATCTTGTTTTATATATTTTCCAACTCTCAGTTCATATTGGATTCATCTAAAAAATTATTACTGACACCTTTTCGTCAGGAAAATAAAAAATATTAATGGTTCCAAAAAAAAAAAAACTATTATATACATGAGGAAGACAGATGACGCACGCTTAGACAGAAAACACTAGACAGGGCCTTGACGACTGACGAGACCCGAGCAAAGGTGAAATCAATCCAACCCTTTTCCTTTCGGAGTTACTGTTTTTCTTCTCCAATTCACTTTTTCTTTCCAAAAAAAAAAAAAAAATACTTTAACAAAATAAGATATTTAAATAATCAAAACCATTGAAATTTTAAATTGAAAATTATTCTCTCCTCTCTCTCATCCCTCTCTCTCGCTTTCTTTCATGCTCTCTAACTACAGTTTCAGAACTCGAGATTCATCATTTTCTTTCGTTCCAACGCCGGCGATATATAAGCCCTACTGCGTAGCTCCGGCGAGCGGTGGAGAAAGAAATAAGTAGACTATTGGCTTCCTCTTTCTTTAGTGTTTCGTACCGTTTCTTCGATTCCTTCGTTATTCCTGGATCTACTGTTTTGCTTCTTCTGGATATATTTTTTTTTTGTTGGTTGGTTGGTTCACTTTGATTGTTTCCATGGTGATATTCTGATAACTCTCGCCTGTGTGCTTGAGCATGCGAAACAGTTCTGAAATGCCGCTGAAAACGCGAGGTTGAGAGAGAGAGAGAGAGAGAGAGGAGGAAATCGAGGGAGGAGGAAGAAGCGGAAAATCGAGGCAAGTTTTTTGAAAACTTAGGAGCAATGTCGGGTCCGAGAGTTTCCGATCTGAGCAAATTGCATCTGAAGAGAGAGCTGACTCAAATCAGGAAAGCTGGCCGAGTTTTGCGCGATCCAGGCACCACTTCCTCCTGGAAATCCCCTCTCGATTCCTCGAGATCCGTCGCGGCGGTTGTGGAGCCTCCGGCGAGAAGAAACGGCGGGAGTTCGAGTCAGAATGGTACTAACTCTCAGAAATTCCCGATTCGAGGTGAGAGTAGTAGTAATCGGGGGATTGGAAACGGGAAGGAGAAGAAAGTGTTCTTGTACAACTGGAAGACTCAGAAATCTTCCAGCGAGAAAAGTGGATTAGCTAAGAACGGCAAGGAAGAAGATGAATCTTCGTGGACACAAGCTAGTGTCAATGATGACGACGACGACGACGGCGACGATGTGAGTGATGCGAGGAAGGGTGGGGATTCGAAGAGCGATTCGTACCTCGGTGAAATCCAATCGGCTTCGATGATTTTCAGGTGCAGAGACACGAATCTAGCGTCACAGGGTGTGCCAAAGATGAGGAAGAGCAGTGTTAGTAGCAAGAAGAAGACTAAGAAGAAAAACTCGTCCCGTTTGGATTTTCTGTCAAAGTATCAACCAAGAGAAGAAATCGTCGCCAGAAAATCTGGAAAATGTAATGCTGCATCAGCTTTAGCTGTAAGGAGAGGTGACTCTGCTGGATTATCAGATGATACAGAGGAATTTAGCAATTCAGAGGATCCGAGGAAGGTCACTGGTGCGTCTCCTTTGCTTTTGAAGCTTAAGCACAAGAACTGGTCACGTTCTTCCTCTAAGTTGTTGAGAACCAGTAGGAAAGAGGATTCCTCATTTACTTATAATAGCACACCGGCTTTATCGACTAGCTCATACAACATGTACGCTGTTCGTAATCCAAGCACTGTTGGATCTTGGGATGGTACCACGACTTCGCTGAATGACGGTGACGATGAGTTGGATGATAACTTGGATTTACCAGGGAGGCAAGGTTGTGGCATTCCGTGTTACTGGACGAAGAAGGCAATCAAACATAGAGGTGGATGCAGAAGCTGTTGCTCTCCATCGTTGTCGGATACGTTGAGGAGAACCGGAAGCAGCATTTTATGTGGGAGTCAATCGGTGTGTCGTGGACATAACAGACATTCTTCTGGAGGGTTTAGTAAACAGAAAATCGCGTCAAGAAGCGCGCAAGGTGTTTTGCCTTTGCTCACATACGGTGGTGATGGTAGAGGAGGGTCTTCTATAGGAACGGGGTTTAGTGACGACGAGCTTTCCACCAATTACGGAGAGCTAGATTTAGAGGCTCAGAGTAGATTAGACGGGAGGAGGTGGTCTACTAGTTATAGGAGTCAAGATGGTTTGGAGGTTGTAGCTTTAGATGGAGAAGGAGAAGAAGGAAGTACACCAGAAACCATCCGAGGCTTCAGCCAAAAGTACAGACCAATGTTCTTTGATGAATTGATTGGGCAGAGTATAGTGGTTCAGTCGCTAATTAACGCTGTAAAAAGGAGTAGGATCGCTCCTGTTTATCTTTTCCAGGGTCCGAGGGGAACTGGGAAGACATCGACCGCGAGAATTTTTTCAGCCGCCCTGAATTGTGTGGCCACTGAAGAAATGAAGCCTTGTGGGTACTGTAAAGAGTGCAATGACTTCATGTCTGGGAAAAGTAGGGATTTTTGGGATCTTGATGGAGCTAATAAGAAGGGAGCTGATAAGGTTAGGTACCTTTTGAAAAACCTACCGACGATACTTCCTCGGAATTCCTCAACATACAAGGTTTTTGTGATAGATGAGTGTCATTTGTTGCCTTCTATGACGTGGCTGTCTTTTCTTAAGTTTCTTGAGAACCCTCTGCAGAAAGTTGTCTTCATATTTATAACGACAGACCTTGACAATGTTCCTCGGACCATTCAGTCAAGGTGCCAGAAGTTCCTCTTCGACAAGCTCAAAGATGCTGACATAGTAGTGAGACTAAAGAAAATGGCTTCAGACGAAAATCTTGAAGTGGAATCGCATGCGTTGGATCTTATTGCTATGAACGCTGATGGTTCACTTCGAGATGCTGAAACTATGTTGGAGCAGCTGAGTTTGCTGGGAAAACGCATCACCACTGCTCTAGTAAACGAGCTAGTAAGTTTTTTTTCTAATTCTTTTATGTTTCTGTGCATTGAGAAAAAAAATAAAACCTATAATGTACGAAATGTGGCACTGGTGTTTGTTTGTGCAGGTGGGTGTTGTTTCAGATGAAAAATTGCTGGAACTTTTGGAATTAGCATTGTCATCTGATACGGCAGAGACAGTGAAGCTAGCTAGAGAGTTATTGGACCTTGGAGCTGACCCAATAGTCTTGATGTCTCAACTTGCTAGTCTAATCATGGATATCATTGCTGGTACATACAAAGTCGTAGACGAAAAATACAGCGAAGCCTTCCTTGACGGACGAAATTGTGAGTTTCCCAGCAAACTATTTGAAATCCATAGTGGTCATATGTGCTTAAAATTAGCTTATTGATACGTTATGATCTGTTAGCTTGTTGAGACCATCGCCCATTCCATTTTTTTTTCCTCAATCAAGACCACACCCTTAAAGCCATGTTTCTTTGATTCAAGTTTTGTTGATTTTAGCAAATTTCTTGCTTCGTTTTTGTAGTGACTGAAGCGGATATGGAGGGGCTAAAGCACGCTTTGAAACTTCTTTCTGAGGCTGAGAAGCAGCTTAGAGTTTCTAACGACCGTTCAACATGGTTCACAGCGACGTTGCTTCAGCTTGGGTCAATGCCTTCTCCTGGAACCACACATACAGGAAGTAGCAGTAGAAGGCAAAGCTCTAGAGCAACTGATGATGACCCGTCAAGCATTTCAAGGGAAGTGATGGCTTACAAACAGAGAATAGGAGGACTTCACTTCAGTAAGTCGGCATCCCCAGCTTCGATTAGAAAAAGGAGCGGAAATCATTCCCACGAAGCGAAATCGTTCTCCAGGGTTATCGATAATAGCTGCTATAAATCCTCCTCATCTAGCCAAGTTCCAGAGGGCGAAGCTTCCATTGCCTCACATGACAATAGCACCGCAAGCACCATGTTGCTTACCCAAAGAAGTTCAGAGAAACTAAACGATATATGGAGAAAATGCATAGAAAGATGCCATTCCAAAACATTGAGGCAACTGCTCTATACTCATGGGAAACTTATATCTATCAGTGAAGTTGAAGGTAAAAAGCCTGAAAGTTTCTTTCAGTTCTAACTTTTCTTTTCTCCTTTTAAAAGTTTCGCATTCTTAAAAAGATGGAATATGATTTGCAGGTATTCTAGTAGCTTATATTGCCTTTGGAGAAACCGATATCAAAGCGAGAGCTGAAAGGTTTCTAAGCAGTATCACAAACTCGATCGAAATGGTACTAAGGCGAAGCGTAGAGGTCAGGATAATCCTCTTGCCTGAAACCGAGTTACTAGTAGTCCCTCACCAAACCCGGAAACCAGAAATGACCAACAATGGTGGAGATCTAAATGCCATCACTGGTTTAAATGCTGCATCAGACCTCGAAATTGGTAGCAGCGAAGAAAGCAGATCAAAAATCCCAATGCAAAGGATAGAATCGATCATCCGAGAGCAAAGATTAGAAACCGCGTGGTTACAGACCGCTGATAAAGACACACCCGGATCGGTTATACGGATAAAACCCGAAAGGAATCAGATTCTACCTCAAGAAGACACTTATCGCCATACTAACATAGGTTCTGCCTCTCACCATTGGGTAGATGAACTAAACAATGAAGTTAAGCTTTTGAAAATCGGCGAAAATGGTGAGCTTCAAGAGAATCTAACGGGTAAAAGAGGAGATCATTGTCCTCTTTCTCCGAGCTTACTTCATGACTCAAACTTCGGACACACCAAAGACAATCTGTAAGTTCCTCATGATCCCACAAAAACTCGAATAAGATCTTGATAAACATATTGTTATAGTGATTAAATGAACATTTTGGTTTTGGTTGTGTAGAGGAGGATACGAATCAGGATCAGGAAGAGTTGGTTGTAACATGTTATTTTGTTGGAACACACATAAGACTCAGAGAAGAAGCAAGGTATGTGCTAATTTATCGAAACTGTTCCTTCTTTTTGATATTTTGATTCGGTTTTTTTTTCTCATTTTTTAATTTTATTTTTCGGATTTGATTAGTCGAGACAGGGTAAGGGAACTCCTGTTCGTTCCAAGAGAAGTCGAAAGAGACGATTCTCTCTGTTTAATGGATGTGCTAAGCCAAGGAAAGCAGAAGGTAACTTTAGAAGATGAAACCTTAGTTTCTTAAGTCATGAAAACAAAATTGTTCCCTCAATCTCTAATTTCTCACCTGTTCTTCCACTTCCACATATTTTTCTTTTAACTCTATTTGATAATTGATATGTCAAAGGATAGTTTTAATTTATTCACTGTAAAGTTCCTTTCCCACGAGTTTAAAGAAGACTCCATTTTTGTTTTCTTTTTATAAAACTTCAAAAATGTTACTATGAAATAAAGAGTCAAAGAGTAGTTTAATCTTAATATTGGGCAGTAGTTTATATGTCAGGTTTCTTTGTTGCATTTTTAAAAATAACTAGATGGTTTATCAGGGCATTCAGGTATTTGGATCGCTTTCGGGTCTTTCGGGTACAGAGAATTTTTACCCATATAGGTACCGAAAAGATTTCGATTCAGTTCCGGTTCGGTTCCTACCGGTTCCGGGTCGGTTCGGGTTTAAACTTGGAGAACCGTAAAATACCCGGAAAAAATCGGTTCTTCTATAATTTCGGTTCGGTTCGGGTATTTTTACCCGATTGGACCCGAAATAGTAAAAAAAGTATCCGTATACCCGAAATGTAACCAAATACCCGAACAAAAATCAAGTTTAAAAATAGGAATTTTCGGAAAAGTGAATTTTTGTCAACTTGCAAGCTGATTTTCGGATCGAATATATCTCGGAATCGGTAACGGAAAGAAGATCTGAGTAGCTGAATGCGAGATCTTCGAAACCATATGTAGATCGACTTCTGGATCCTTCTGGTTCGTCGAGAAATTGCCCCGCAAAACCCTAACTCGATCACAAGATAACTAGAAAAAAAAAAAAAAAATTCGGATACCCGATCTGTTCCGGACCCGAACCGATACCCACGGTTCTGAAACTCAGGACCCGTCGGGTAAAAAACCAATAACCGAACCCGATCCGAACCGGTTATTTCGGGTCGGTTCCGGTTTGGATTTTCGGGTTCGATTTTTTTGCCCAGTGCTAGTTTATCTGACTTTTTTTTTACAGCAATTGGCATTTTTATTTATTTTGTTAATGTAATTTTTAAATTTCCTCTCAACTTAATTTGTTATATATATTGAAACAAATCATAATAACAGTTGTTAAAACTTTTTTTAGTCTACAAATTAAAAAAAAAATGAGTCAAGTTGAGTGTATGACCTCATTTAAGTTGGGAGATGAAAGGTTGAGTTTTGAATACAATTCCTTGAGTCTTTCTATATATATGTCAAACTACAAAACTAGTGGAGTGTACTTTGTATCAAACCTATATTATACTTAGAATTTCAATAACTATTATGCATCAGCGCCAAACTCTATGGGGTTAGAAAAAACTTCACGTTTACTCTTTTTTTTTTTTTGGCAGCCTTCACGTTTACTCATTTGTAATAAGAAAAGGACCCAAAAAACAATTGATAATGAAAAGAGGAAAAGACCACGTAACTATATTATAGGGGTTTGTAGCAACCTCACAATCCATACTTCATTATTATAAATTCACAAAAAGAAAAAACAAATATGGTGCCGATAAACCCTTTAACAAAAAAAAAGGATTTGATTAGATTTCCGGTTTAAATTTTCTTAGATTCGATCTTTGAAAAAAAAAAAAAGGTAAATGAGATGCGCGCAATGCATACTCGTAGTAATGTACAAAATGAAATGTATTGGTCTTAAACTTTGTGTAGATGAATTCTCTCTCTCTCTCTTTCTCGCTCGAGCGGCTAGGTCTTGATAACTATCAATAAAAAAATCATATTGCTCTCTTTTTGTGGCTCATATAAGTTGACAGCAAACATAGGCTAAACATTTTCAATAACAATGGTGGTTACTCTCTCTCTCTCTCTCTCTCTCTCTCTCTCTCTCTCTTATAAATAAGCAAACACACACAAAGATGATCAAGATCATGAAGCTTTTTGCAATAACAATAGTGGTTACTCTACTTCTTCTTGCATCTGGTCTTGCCCAGGCTAGGATCGAGCTTTCTCTTCCACCAAACTTCCCAACCGAATCTAAACCAATCCATAAACCTCCGGTTTTCTCAACCGAGCCTATTCCTCCTTCACCAAACCAGGATGCAAAGAAATCAGTGGAGCAGTTCCCAATCCCAATTATTTGTCCTCCGGGTCTCGGCCATTGCATCCCTCCGAGACTCGACTAATGGTTACCATAAAACTCAGATGTTTCTTTTTCTGATATTAAATGCTTTAGAAAATAAATATAATGCATGACAATATAAAACCTGTTTTGTATTATTGTGCGTTTTACCATAAACCTATAACAAAAGTTTTGTGTTGTGACTTTAACATGTGCGTTATCACATGTGCGAATCTGTGATATATGAAGTTCTATAATCTCGTCAAACACATGTCCATATTATTAATTCATATCTACCAAATCGTCACAATCTTCTGATCGATCCAACGTTATATTGTAAAATATAGTGTGATTTCTCAAACTTAGTGTCAGCGTGTAAAATAATGTTACATGTCAGTTAACATAAATGAATATTACATTTCCTTGATATATAATTCGCACCCTACCGAACACATTCAATAACCTCAATATGTTAACAGTGTTATCGAATGTGTTGACTGTGTTATTGAAAGTCCCTCACATTATGTCTCATTCCTCTCCCCCAAAAACTCTCTCCTAGAATCACTCATTCTTCCGCATAAATATATAATTTAGGGGCAGAAAATGGCCAATTTATAGAATTATAAGATTTTCGAATTTACTTTCTCATCCACCTAAATAAGAAAACGTTTCGATTAATTACTTTTAAATCAATAAACAATGTTAATTAGAGGCCAATTTGTTATCTTCTTATGTGTTAACAAAAGAGAGTACACATATTCATCTTCTATATATAGAATAACTGACAAACAAATTTTATGTAGGTGATTTCTTGTTCAACTGATTACTATTTTTCTTAATTTCAAGATTATAAGTTTTTCGAATTTCCTTTTCTCATCCACCTAAAGAAGATAAGGTTTCCGATTAATTACTTTTTAAAATCAATAATGAACAATGTTAGAGGTCAATTTGCTGTCGTCGAATGTGTCAACAAAAGAGAGTACACACAGTCTCTATATATAGAATTACTAACAACAAATTTTATCTAGTTGATTCGTTCTTCAATAGATTACTATTTTTCTTAATTTCAAGATTTTTTTCCCTATGTGAATATTGGAATACATGAGAACAATGTTGGTAAAATAAACAATTGGATGATCTCGCCAATAAAATGAATACACATATATTCAACTAATATAACTCCAGTTAAAACAATAATATATATCATATTGCTTTCTTCTTTGGTCACAACCATATTCCATATAAATAAGCAAAACTAGGGTTAAACATTTTGAATCCACTACAAGAAAACATACTTTTTACGATGGCCGAATTCGTGGCAAATTCGTCGTAAATCGACAGTCGCAACGAATTTGCCACGAAAGTTCAATCGTCGGTAATCGATCGTCGCGAAAGCAAATTCGTCGCAAATTCGTTGTTAATATTGGGAGATCCAAGTTTCGTCGTAAAATCGTCGTTAATAGTGTCGTCGTAAAATCGTCGTAAAATAGCGAGGTAAATAATTCGTCGTAAATCCGTGACAATTTGAGAGAGAATAAATCGTAGTAAATTCGTAGCAAAATAATAATCGTCGTAAAATCGTGGCTAATTGAGGGGAAACAAATCGTAGTAAATTCGTAGCAAAATAAATAATCGTCGTAAATTCGTGGCAAATCGAGGGGAAAATATTCGTAGTAAATTCGTGGCAAATTAAAAAATCGTCGTAAAACCGTGGCAACAGAGTTCGTCCTTAAATCGTGGCAAACTTATTTTCGTCGTAAATACCTAGTAAACTTTTTAATT
>JAHZTW010000005.1:3354193-3541995 GCA_020283515.1 Alliaria petiolata
CATCGAATTACCAACGAATTACCAACGAATTAACAAGGAATATTTTCGTGGCTAAAAAACCAGTAAAACACGTTTTCACCTAACTTATTTTCCTCCCAAATACGTCGTTAATTTACTTCGAAATACTTTCTCGGTAATTCGTCGGAAATTAACGACGAAATTCCGAGGAATCCACGTCAGCCATACTTCGTCGCTAAATCGTCGTAAATTTACGACGATTTAGCGACGAAGTATATTTTCGTCGTTAATTCGTCGTTAATTCATTGGAATTTACGACGATTTTACAACGATTTATTTTCGTTGCTCTTTCCGACGAATTACCGACGTTTTTAATTTTCCTCGTACATTCCTCGTAAATTCGATGCTAATTTACCACGAATTTATTTCCTCGCAAAAAATCGTGGCAAACGTCATGTTTTCTTGTAGTGTATCACAACACGTACACAAAGATGATCAAGATCATGAAGCTCTCTGCAATAACAATGGTGTTCACTCTGCTTCTTCTTGCATCTAGTCTTGCCCACGCTAGGACCGAGCCTTTTCAAAACGACTCTAAACCGATCCAGTTCCCGCCCGAGCCAATTTCTCCTTCACCAAACCAGGATGTGAAAATATCAGTGGAGCAATTCCCAATCCCACCTTTTTGTCCTCCGGGTTTCCGCGGAGTCGGGTGCAAACCAATAAACTAAGATGTTTTCTCAATTATCAAAGTTTGATAATCAAGCGCTTAAATAAATAATATAATACATGTTTTGACAAATATAAAGCATGTTTTGTATCATCGTGCGTTTTAACATAAATATATAATAATCTCTTTGTCTTTGATTTTAAATTTAATTGTTCGGATGTTACTTTGACCATGAAGCGAAACCTCAAGCCAAATGGCCATCACTGTCTATATTTTATGTTTTTGGTCAATACATATATGGCCATTTGGCTTACTTTTCTAAAATCAATACACATACACATTCAACTAATATAACTTCTTCTTCTTTTTGTCAACATTCAACTAGTATAACTATGTTGAGATATCCTCTATTATAATTCCAGTAAAAGTAATAAGATACATATTATATAATAAATACAAAGTTAAATAAGACACACTTTAAAAATCTACCATAATATATTGTGGTCTCTTTGATTGTTTTTAAAGTGTTACGACTTCACTTTGACCATGAATCAGTCAGAACATTATTGTCTACAGATATCGTAAGGCTGACAAAATCAACCCGAAACAACTCGGATCATAAACGAATTATACAAACTGAAATTGGAATCGAAATATTTTGTATATACTGTTTGATGCATTTTTTTCTGAAGTCAAATAGAAAAACCGGTTCGAATTCGCTAAAAGAGTCCGAAAAACGAAAATTTCCATCCCGAATCGAACCGAAAAATCAAAGTACCAAGCCGTACTTCATCATCCTATACACAAACAGAAACAAAACAGTATTCAGTATTCACAATCTGAGATATCCTAAACCATTATGAATATTTTCATGTCATAAAGTTGATTATTCAAAACAAAACAAAAAAATTCTAATAGATACCTCATGAGTCCATGCTCAAGATTCTCTCAGCAAGCAGTAAATCATCAGGTGTTGTAACCTACAACAGAAAAGACAATTTTAGCAATCGAAAGATCCAATTTTTGTCATTATATCACAGCGGGAAAAAGAAGAAGAAGCTAAATTAGTGTTTTTTTTACCTTGATGTTTGTATAAGATCCTTGAGTGACGTAAACCGGATGCTTGAGGTACTCAACTATTGAAACATCATCTGTTACCTCTAGACCTTCTCTGTTTCACATATATATACACAAATAATAATACTCAGTCTTCTTCGATTTCAATCAAGACCTCATCATTTTTTGTTTCCAAGGTTTACGGACCTTTTGACAAGCTCGAAACCTCTCTTCAACAGCTCGGGTTTGATCACCTAAAGAAAAGCATGAATTCAAATGGTTTGAAACCAAAAACAAAACATCTATGTATCATATGAATCATGAAACTGATAGAAACCTGTGGTGTCTGCATTTCCCAAAGGGTTTTTCTGTCGAGAGTTTTCACCACCAGCGAATCAGAATTGACCTGCATATTGCAATGTAACAAGCCTATTATCCAAAAATGAGATGATGGCCAATAGCTTTACAGTTATTGTCAAATAACTTGAAGAGTTTTGTACCTCTTTGATTGTAGCTTTAGCAGGAACACCAAGTACGGCTGCTCCAACCGCCAAACCATCTTTAAAGACCTCAAAGAAACAAAACCATGACAAGAAATTATTAAGGGACTTGTTTCTTTTTCCCTAATCTATTGCTACTTCGCATAAGATAATCGATTACTATGAAGTATACCTTCTCGACATCTTCAGTTTCTACCAACGGTCTGGCAGAGTCGTGGATGCAAACAAGCTCAGAGCTCACATCGATTTCCTATGAAAAATAAACTATAACCTTTAATACGAACTAGACAAATTTTGAACAATGGATACAATAATTTCTTCTGAGGTATAAACCTGAAGTCCACTGTGAACAGAGTCTTGCCTTTCTTTACCAGGAAGAGCGAATTTAAGACCAACATCAATTGATTCTTCATATTCTATAAGACCACCCAAAAAACAAAAAAAACCTTTCAAAGATCTCTCAACCAAAAACATAACTAGTGAGAGAAAGAGAGACTAAAACCTTCAAATATATCTCGGAAAAACGGATCACAAACAATGACAATTTCCTTCACTTCAGGCATACGTGAAAACGTGAAAAAGCTGCAAACAATAAGATATAGTCAAATCAACAAAGACAAAAGCAAAAGTAGATCTCTTTACAAGAAATCCAGACATTCTTATGCTTATAGATGGTACAATACTAATAGACAAGCAGATTTCTCAGATTGAAATATGCCAAATCATTCTTCCTCTATTAACATATTAAGAGTGTCGTTTGTTCTAAGACAGCTCATTTCAGGCTTTTCAGCTACACAGACTCGACCAACATAGAAGACTTTACAAAATAACTGACTTTAAGTAAGATTTGTTACCTATACAAAGCAATTGGCTGACCCAGGAGTGGTATATACTGTTTTGGCATGCTCATCTATTCACATTAACAGACAATAAACCAAAAAAATGGTGGCAAATGAGATTCCATGGAAAAGCGAACAACTCAGCAGAACAAACAATTAAACTTCAGCATAAAGTTTGAAACTTTGAGACACATTAATCTCTTAAACTTACTTTCATTCTCTTCCCTTGACCTCCAGCTAAGAGAATCACTGAGACGCTTTTCTCCTTCACAACGGTATTGCTCTGAGAAACAAAATGAAAATGAAAAGGAAAAGGAAAGAAATTCAAATTAAACTAGAGAAAAAAAGCTTCAAAATTGAGCTGATTCCAAATTTTGAACTTACATTATCAAATCCAGCTGACGAAGAACACTTGATTGGTGGGAATAACAGAGCATCTCTTTTGTAGCTTCTACTTACCCTTTTCGAAAAATCCAGTTTTTGAACTGAAACAACATTCAAAACAATCAAAGCCCGCTCCCCGAAAGAGAGGTCTATTCGTTTGAAACAGACCAAAAGTGTATAAGAAGAGATTGCCTGAGGAACGATAGCTAAAGCCCAGAGAAAGTGAGGTCGATTTGACTGACAGCTTCGGACACAAGGAAGAAGAAGAAGACGGAAATGTCGGAGATTTAACGAAGCCCAGATGCGCTTGAAGCATCGCCATTTTCTCTTTTATCTCGCCGGAGATAACAAATTAACGAGAGATAATATTCCGTTCACCGGCGAAACATATATAGAAGAGCTAACTAAAACATTAGGCCCAATAGGTCCTTTAACTTATGATTGATGCTAATGGGCTTTAAATAAGGCCCATTATTTAATACAACAAAAACAGCTCATCGAAGCTAAAAAGCTCGCCGATAACGTAAGATCGACGAACAAACAACCAAAGAAAATGGCGAAACCGTTGGGTACTACCGGAGAGTTTTTCCGGCGAAGGGACGAGTGGAGGAAGCACCCGATGCTTTCGAATCAAATGAGACACGCGCTTCCTGGTCTCGGAATCGGTGTTGCCGCCTTCTGCGTTTACCTCGTCGGTGAGCAGATCTATAGCAAACTCATGGTTCCTTCTCAATCGTCGCACCAGAAACAACCCGCTCCGTCTCACTGAGGCGATAAGGTCATTTCCCGATCTCCTCGAATTTTCTAATTTCATCGGAAGATTCGTTTTCTAGTTTTTATCCTAATCGACTTGACTTCTCTCTGAAATTCGTAGTGTTACTCCGTTCTTTTTTTTTGGCTGAATTTTGAATACTGTAAGATTTGGAACAACGAATTTTTGATTAGGTAAAGCAAACCTTAGACAATATTATGTTTCAGGTTAACAATTTTGTCGATTTCTTCCAAGGATAGAGATCTCTATAGCAGCTTTTGTCATTTAGGATTTACATGGCAGAAATGGTTATGGCTTTCAGAATCCTGAACCAAGTGTTGTGCTTAAATCGACTACATGACTTCTCGAATTTCAATACCTTCTTCCAGTAATTCAGAAGTTAACATCTTTTAATGTCAGCTATTGGCAGTAGCTAATTTGTTCTTGGTTTGAGAGATGGATCCATTTCTTGGAGCATGTATAAGCAAAGCTGAGTAAACACTTTCCGACGAATACAAATAGATGATTAGGTTATGGCTTTTAGAATCCAATACAAATTCGGTTTTGTCCAAATTTCAGTACCTTCTTTCAGCGTTTCTCTTCTTAAAAAAAAAACTCAAAAGTTGACAGCTTTTAATGTCAGTTATTGGCAGTTGCTAAATTGTTCTTGATCAAGAGATAAATTGATTCCTTGAAGCATTTATCTCCTTCATGGACTATAGACTAGCTTTCGCTTGTATAAGCAAAACTGAATAAACAGTAAGCGATCAATACAAATAGCTTTTTTTTGCGGCGTCTGTCTTTGTTTTTAAGCCATTCATTTGTCTCTTCGCTCTATAATAATGATCTGAAAGATAAGTGTCATTTGATCTCGTCTTCTATGAGACCTTTCCCTTTTGGTTGTGGCTGGTTGAAACCGTGGCAGATTACTCATCTTGTGTTAAACAAATAGCTAAGTATCTGTGTTAAACTAAAGGAGATTACTCATCTTGTTGCAGATTGTTTCGATCGATGATGAAACCGTGGCAGATAAAGAGCTGAGGGGTTCACAATTTGCCATTTTTCTTGATTGTCTCAATAAGATGTTGATGAAAGACAAAGACTTTGATCTCTTTGAATACTAAAAACTTGTATGACAGTTTGCAATATGGTCTTCTTATGTGTTGTCTTTGTTTAATAAAGAGTTCTAACATGACATTGAAGATTAAAAAGATTGCCTCTTATGTATTATTCATTTGAACAAACTACAGCCGAAGCTGATATTGTTTCTGAAAATGGGCCTACAAGAAATAAGATCGGCCATCATATTTGGGCCCAAGTAGTTTTATATTATTTTTTTATTAAGAAAAAATTGTTCACGAAAAAACTTCGAGATAATACTTCTGTTAAGTGAACTATTTCAAAAAGTATATTTACTGTATATGCATCGTTTTAGTTTATCCAAACTTTATTACTGTCAAAATTCACATGTAAACTGAGTGATGGATGGATCGTTGCCGTATAATCAAAGACATAACATTTTTAAAAGAATTATTTTGGCTCTCAAAAGTACGAATTTTTTTTTGCCGACCGATTTTGGCTCTTAGTTTATGGAAATATAAAAGTACGGATTGTATTTTCTTACACGCTACGTCCATCCATCCACTGCCATGTTATTATTTTTCCTTTCCTCTGCCATATTATTATTGTACTTGATAATATATATTATCTACACATTAAATAAGGAATGATATATATATATATATATATATATATATTTATTGTATATATTTATAAGAAATTTGCTGTCAGTAAATTGATTGCACGTAAAAATCTATCAGAGCATGTGCATTGCACATTTTAAAAGATCTAATAACATTATTAAAATAATAAATCTTAAGATTAAAGATCCAAAACTGATAAAAAATGTCTAATATAAAATTTATTTTTGGGTTTTATACATGTCTTCATAACTAAAATATTTTAAAACATTAAACTTATTTAAATTTAATCAAAAAAATAATTTTTAGATATTCACTTTTAAAATGTGCACATGCCCTTAGTGTAAGAAATTCTAGCAGTCGTGCATTTCCTTGGTGGTAAAATTTTCCGTTGTTTCGAGATTAATCTGAGGCCGAAAAAATTTAACAAGTAAAAAAAAAACACATAAATGTTTGTCCTCTAGTAGTATTAAAAACTGAAGCAAACTAAATTTAATGGCAATCCAAAACAAATCGGTATTGATTTTATAGGTTTCTGTGAAGTTATATGATTTTGACATATACATATGTGTATGTATGTGTGTGACTCTGTGTGTGAACATATATACTGACGATTTTTATTTGCGAGTGTATGTTCTTTTTATTTGATAAATCAGTCTTTTTGAACGGCGAGTCGAATTCGGATAATATATTTCTTTTTTACTTCATCGAAGAACAAATACTTCCTTTGATAAAAAAAAAAAAAGTAACCTTGTTAACAAAATTTTTGGAAACTAAACAATAATTTTTAAAAAAAAAACAATAGCGAAGCATACATGGAATAACATTAATTGAAAATTTTAGTTCAAAAAAAAAAAATGCATGGAATAACAACGATTGTATTATATCTTCTCATAAAACAAATTAAACTTTAAAGAAGAATGGACTTTGGCTTAAGCATGCGCCCTTTAGCTTTTTATCGTTCATGGGATCACTAAAAGGCAAAACGTTTCCTTTACTTGCATTGCAAATGCAACTTCAAATGCACATTGTCCCCTTTGTTTACAGTTCTTTATTTGGTAACTACAATCATTCTGTTATATTTAAAAATTTAATGGCCTTATCCCACTAACAATTCTAGAGTGAAAATTTGTTTTGGTATCAAATTTTATATTTATTCACTTTGCACTGTAAGACGTATGGAATTAAATTTTATATTCAAAAAGTCCCCATTACGACAATTATTATTCGTCAAAACTGTACTATGTTAGTATATGCCACATCCCATATTAGAGCTTCTCAGTCCTCTTTAAGACATTATCCTCGTGTATCTATTAAGAATAATACCCCAATCCCCAAAAAAAAACTATCTATTAAGGAGAAATATTTAGATTCTTCATGGAATTTTTTTTTTCTAGGATAAAAAGGTACTTTATATATGCGTTTCCAATAAACTCGTTTGAAGTCGCTCTTATTAAGTTTTGGTGGATAATTAATGGGAACAGAATAAAGGAGAAGAAACAAATTTTCTTTTTGATTTAGATAACAAAGAAAATATTCCCCACTAGACATGTATATAGTATACAGTGCATATTTATCAGATTTGATTTTAATTTCTTTTGGTTTTTTGTTAAAGGATTTGTTTTCAGTTTCAAAGAAGATTATTCCCAAGCAAATGGGTTTATGACTTTACGAGCGAATTAATGGTCCCCAATTCCTCCGTCGCACCGTTTCTAGTAAAACAGTAATACTAGTATATAAATATATATGAATTCTACATTTTATCGAAGTCACTAAACTATTATTTTAAATATTTTGATGATCGGCAGTCCTCAAATTAAGTGTCATGGACCATGGTGGTGAAGAATTACTTGGTGAAAATCGATCTTTATTACCAACGGACATTAACGAAAATCATTGATATTTAAATCCCCAAAAAAGCACAACCATTGATATTTGCTCGGTTAATTGCATATTTTTGTACACAAAAAAAAATATGAGATTTTCTCAAAATAAAAACATGTGTAAATCTCAAAAAACATATGTAACCTATAATTTTTGTTCAGTTTTCATAGAAAAATAAATTTGATATCCTTAAAAATAATATTCACGTTTTAGTATTTTACTTTTAGATATACACTCGAATGTATCATAATTTACCGTTGATATTTTTACTCACTATGATTTCATTTCCTGTTGACCATAGTAAATGCTCTAAATAATACTCGTATTAAATTTTATTTTCTTACAGATTTTTACTATTAACGTATCTTAATGCCACCAAAAAAAAAAACTTATTTAATGTCAACTAAAATATCTTAATGTCACAAAAAAAAAAACAAAAAAATCTTTCGAAAAAAGGATTAAGTATGAAATAATATTGGGGGTATGGAGATCATTCAATCTAAATAGAACTTTTAAAAAAAGCTCAGAATGTGAAGATATAAAGCAAGGTAACTAAAAAGAAACAATTGGATTCTATAATTATATATCGAATTTAGAAAATTTAGTAAAAAATAAAACCCACTCATTTGTTCATAAATCGTATAAATATTAATATTCTTTGTTATTTTTAAAAGTACAATTATTTTAAATATATAGAATTATTTACCTTCATATTAATACTAATAACATTTTAAACTATAAAAATGTATTGAGATTCTAAAACAATTTTATGTTTATTAGTAAATTAGCGCGTGGTATACGTCACAAAACTCCATTAAAGCATTTTATCCAAAAAAAATCAGTTATTGTAATTAAAACACGTATTAAAATTGTTTCTTCTCAGTTAGTTGAAAACAATATTTGTGGAAATTGAAATTTATATGTTCGTCTTGTGTTCGATTTAAAATATATTTTTTATTATAAGAATTATTACATGGCATACCGCATACATAGATCTATACCAACATCTTAATTCCATCTTCTTTAAATTGTTTAAGGACATTTTGGTCCACCTTTTTTAGTTTTCCAGTTGTTGTAACAAGGACATTCTTCTTTGTGTCCATACGTTTCCCGAAGGTACACACAAACATTTCTTGCAGCATAGGTTACAATACTTCAAGCATGCACTCTTGCGAGATGCAGCTGAACATCGGAAATTACATGCCTTCGGACATTCTTTTTCAAAAATATACAACATCGTATCATTAAATGAATAAAAGAAACCACAAATACTATTTTGGTAAATTAAGGAATAAGTCAATTTTAAACAATATTACCTTCAATACGAAGTGAGCCGACGTTTTTTCTCTCCGTCCGTACAGTTTCTCTCTCCGAAACTGCGATCCTCTTCATTTTCTCTCCACCGTCGCCGATCTCGGCGTCGGGACCCTCCCGGCCTCATGGCAAAGAAAAAGCGACACAAACTTCAAACACCGGGCAGTATCCCCACTGGATCTGCAACCTCCGACTCTTCTTCCTCTTCAAAATCAGCGCCTGATTCCAAATCGGCCGCTGCGGATTCCATCTCACCGCTAGCAATGACTCCTCCTGGCTCCCCAGCAAAGTCAACTACCTCTGAGACTCGTACCGTTGTTAACGCATCGGCTACAAACGGAATAAATCCCACTTCCCAATATACAGCTACAGATCTGGGTTCTGTACCTGAAAAAAATGAAGGCTCCGCTGCTTCTCCTCCAAATCAAGTAACGATTTCTGAGAAGCAAACAGACTCTTCCCAGCCGGCTATTCTGAATCAAGCACACGACCCGTGTCTGCTTTGGAAAGATCTTGTCAAAGGACCCTCTATCAAATTGGAGCCTAAAGAAAAGCCCTTTATGCTCGATTCTGGTGAGAAATGTGTGACCATACCTAATGCGGTAATTGAAAAGAACAAGAAAGCATGGGACAGCTTTATTCTTGGTCAATTTTACGAAGAACCACCGCCGCGTGGAGCAGTCCACGCCATTGTGAATGGGATATGGAGCAGACAGCGCCGAGATATTACAGTATCCAAAATGGAAGGTCATGCTTTCCTATTTCGTGTGCCATGTCCCTTAGCTCGCCGCCGCATTCTGAGCCAGAGCCTATGGCAAGTGGATGGTCAAACCATGTTCGTGGCCAAATGGTGTCCAGGCATTCAAGCCGAAAAACCCGAGCTTGCAATGGTTCCAGTTTGGCTGGAGTTCACAGGTGTCCCGCTTCAGTTTTTCAACCGTGATGGATTGCAGGAAATAGTTGGAATGGTGGGGCACCCAATCTGTCTCCACCCATCCACAGCAAACATGACGAATATTGAAGTTGCAAAGGTGTATACAGTCATTGATCCAAGGAAACCCCTGCCGGAAGGAGTAAATGCCCGTTTTGAATCTGGCGAAATCAAAAGAATAAAGGTCTCCAGTCCTTGGTTGCCCTCTATGTGTAGTTTCTGCAAGAAAGTTGGACACACCATCTCTCGTTGCACAGCAGCTACTCCTACTTGCACTATTTGTAGCTCAGTCAAGCACACCACTGAAGCTTGCCCTCGAGGGAAGAAACAGTCAAACAATGGGAAAGCCCCAATTACCAGCCAGCTTCCTACAGTTCCTCAGCCTCGTCTGTTTGCGGGTAAGGAAGCCTCTAAAGCTTCTATCCCACCTTCTAAACAGGCGGAGACTGGAGGACCCTCTACTGTCACTCATCCTGCCATAATAACTATTGGACCTAGAGCTGCTCCTCTTGAAGAGAGTCTGAGGTCTCACCAAAGACCCCCCATCAAGGAGCAATCGTCAAAGAAACCTATGGGTGAAGATTTCTGCATTGATTTGAGATCAAAATTGTTCCCTCCATTGTCTCATCAATTGGAGAAGACTCCTTCTGACTCAGAGCACGAGCCAGTATCAGATTCAGAAAGTATGTCTGCAGAGGAGGATAACCCAGATGACGTGAACGACCATTTCATTCGGGTTGTTTCCAAGCGGACATTAAAGAATAATCGAGCTAGGGCGGGGGTCCCTTTAAACCTCTAATATTTTCCCTTTATGGATATTTTTTGCTGGAATGTAAGAGGGTTTAATGATCCAGTAAAGCGTCGCGGTTTTAAAAAATGGATGAAGCTAAGTAATCCTCTTTTTGGTAGTCTCATTGAGACTCACGTCAACCCCTTGAAGGCTCAATCTGTAATTAAGCGAGCCCTTCCTGGTTGGTCTTTCGAATGTAATTATGAGTTCTCGGATTTGGGAAAAATATGGATCGTGTGGCATCCATCAGTCAGTGTTACAATAATCTCCAAGTCTCTTCAGGTGATTAGTTGTCTTGTTAAACTTCCTTTTGTCGCAGAGGAAATAGTTGTTTCAGTGGTGTACGGCTCAAATTGTAGAACGGTTCGGCAGGATCTGTGGTCTGAATTAGAGCAGCTTGCAACTTCTTCTCGAATATCAGGTTTGCCTTGGACAGTTCTAGGCGACTTCAATGAGATCTTGTCTCCAACAGAACACTCAACAGCGGACCAATTCTCATCTTCTAGTGGTATGAGGGATTTCAACCAATGCTTACAAAAAGTGGCCTTGTTTGATCTTCCTTTTTGTGGAAATACTTTCACCTGGACTAACAAGCATGATGTGGGAAATGTAGCAAAAAAGCTGGACAGGGTCTTGATTAATGATCGATGGCTTCTTGATTTTCCAAACTCTCTTGCAGTTTTTGGCGAACCAGGAATATCGGATCACAGCCCAAGCTGCATTTTCATGGATTCTAAAAAGCCGAAGCAAAAGAAGCCTTTCAAGTTTCTTACTCTCCTCAACCAGCACCCTGAATTTGCTGAGCTAATAAAAATATGTTGGGCTTCTTACTCTTTTGCAGGGACTAAGATGCTTTGTGTCTCGAAAAAACTGAAGGAGCTCAAGAGTGTTATAAGAACTTTCAGCAAGCAAAACTATTCAGAGTTAGAAAAGAGAGTTTCAGAATCTTTTGCAAGCCTGCTGGAATCTCAACAAGTCCTTTTGAGATCCCCTTCCCCCTTGGCAGCTCAGAGAGAAAAAGAGGCTCACATAAGATGGTATGTTCTTGCTAAAGCGGAAGAATCGTTTTTGAGACAAAGGTCTAGAATTTTGTGGTTGGCGGAGGGAGACTCTAACTCGGCTTTCTTTCATCGTGCAATTGCAACAAGGCAGGCTCAAAACCATATCCATTTCCTCTTGAATGGTAATGGTGAGCTGCTTGACACAATTGAGGGTATTCGGGAACATATTGTTGATTACTATTCTCAGCTGCTAGGAGAGAAAGGCACAGTTTTTACTCCACCGCCAGAGGAAATTGCATCACTGGTCCCATTTAGATGCTCAACCGATTCATCTACTCTTTTGTCAGCTCCCTTCTCTCCTATGGAAATTCAGGAAGCTTTTTTCTCTCTACCTAAAAACAAATCTCCAGGACCTGATGGTTACCCAGCGGAGTTCTTCACCGCCCATTGGAGTTCAATTTGTAAGGACATGATTGATGCAGTCTTTGAGTTCTTTACTTCAGGCAAGATTCTCAAACAGTGGAACTCAACAATATTGACTCTAATCCCCAAGAAGACCAACGCAGCTAGAATAACTGAGTTCAGGCCTATCTCGTGTTGCAATTCAGTCTATAAAGTGGTATCCAAGCTCTTAGCTATCAGGTTGAAAAAGGTGCTCCCGCAGATCATCTCAAACTCTCAATCTGCGTTTATCCCGGGACGATTCCTGGCTGAGAATGTTCTTCTAGCAACAGAACTGGTTCAGGGCTACAATTGGAAGGAGATTTCAAAAAGATTGATGCTAAAAGTGGACCTTAAGAAAGCTTTCGACTCAGTAAATTGGGATTTTGTCATCAACACTCTTCGAGCTCTAAGTCTCCCCCCTCCGTTCATCAGTCTCATCCAGCAATGCATATCAACCACTTCGTTCTCTGTGGCTATAAATGGGGAGCTCTGTGGATATTTTAAAGGGCAAAGAGGTTTGAGGCAAGGTGACCCACTCTCACCCTACCTTTTTGTGCTAGTGATGGAAGTCTTCTCGCAGCTTTTAAACCGTCGCTACAGCAGCGGCGACATCGGCTACCACCCGAATGCAGTGGAGCCAGCAGTATCTCACCTTGCTTTCGCAGATGATATTATGATTTTCTTTGATGGAGAAAAGAAATCCCTAGAGAATATCGCTTCCACCCTTGCTGATTTCTCCATCTGGTCTGGCCTTTCTATGAATCGGAGCAAAACTGATATTTTCCTTGCAGGATTGAACCAGAATGAAACAGAAGGCATCGCTAGCCTAGGTTTCACCCTCGGTTCAATGCCTATAAGGTATCTCGGGCTTCCCTTGATGCACAGGAAGTTAAGACTTTCTGATTACAGACCCCTATTGGATAAGATCACAAACCGCTTCTCCTCTTGGTCTTCCCGTGCGCTATCTTTTGCAGGCCGAAAGCAATTGATCTCCTCTGTTATATACAGCACCTTAAACTTCTGGTTCTCTGCGTTTACTCTCCCGAAAGGATGTCTAAAGGAAATCCAGAGCCTCTGCTCTCGCTTTCTTTGGAATGGAAATATTACAAAGAAGGCTATAGCAAAAGTTTCTTGGTCAACTGTTTGTCTCCCCAAAGAAGAAGGTGGGCTGGGTCTCAGAGATTTTCAGATGTGGAATAAGACTCTCTCTTTGCGTCTAATCTGGTTGCTCTTTGCGAATGAAAACTCCTTATGGGCTGAATGGATCAAGGTGAACAGGCTCAAAGATGGGAATTTTTGGTCAATAGATGAGAACAAACAAACATCATGGACTTGGAAATCTCTTCTGCTACTTCGTCCCTTAGCAATCCGATTCCTCAAAACCCGGCTTGGTAATGGTGATTCTGTGAGCTTTTGGCATGATTTTTGGACTCCCTTTGGACCCCTAATTGAGTATTTTGGGATCTCTGGACCGAGACAACTTGGTATTCCTCTCTCCTCTACGGTTGGTGCGGCTTGCTCTACTACAGGTTGGAGAATGAGAGGTGCCAGATCAACGGAAGCTGAATCTCTGCAAATTCATCTCACCACGGTACCTCTCCCTTCTCTTTGTGTAATGGGTGATTCATGTGTTTGGCAAATCAATGGAGATGAGCTGCCTAAATTCTCGGCTTCCAAAACGTGGGAATTCTTAAGGCATAGAGCTCCGATTCAACAGTGGACGGCTAACATTTGGTTCAAAGGATCTGTTCCAAGACATGCGTTCATGATGTGGGTAACTCACCTAGATCGCCTACCAACAAGAAGCCGGTTAACTGGTTGGGGACTTCGAATTGACCCAAAGTGTTGTCTCTGCAATCGTATAGAAGAGACAAGGGATCATCTTTTTCTCAGGTGTGAAGTTAGCGAGCAAATCTGGGATTTTGTTTTGCACAGGTTGGGATATGCAAACTTCTCGTTTCACACTTGGATTGCGTTCTCGGTTTGGATGGGTTTGAAAGACAGAACGACTCCACGCCAACTGAAAAGAATGGTAGCTCACGCCACCATCTATGCCATTTGGAAAGAAAGGAACAATAGATACCACAACAACATCCTTTCCACTCCTCATGCGATTTTTAAAGTCATTGATCGGCTGATACGAGATGCTATCCTAGGAAGACGAAGGCGTAAGGGTTATGGTGACCTGATGCAAAGTTGGCTCACCAATTCATAAATTTCCAAAATCCGTAACTTGTAGTTCAAAGTAGGCTTTTCCTTGTTTTTTAGTTTTTTTTGGCAAGGAGCGCTTCTGGTATTAACTTTTGTAAATTCTTACAACCCTCTCATTATCTAATGAAATTCACATATTTATCAAAAAAAAAAATACGAAGTGAGCCCTCTCCTCCACCCTGCAAAGTTTTGGATGGCGCATAAGTTGTAATAGAAAAAATGTGCAAAATTGTATAAATATTAAATTCTATTTTTTTTTATAATTACTTTAGTTTTATGAACATGCACCTTGTGGATTGCAGGTGCCTGTGCTGGACTATCTAAATTCTCGGCCTGTAAAAAAGTTGAAAACCAAATAAACTTTTTTTTGATAAAACATATATATATATATATATATATAGGTATAATTCATCGATTCACAAATTAAAATAAAGAAAACAATTGTTTTAACTTTTACATTGAAACATTGAGTAGCAAATAAAAAACAGACTACAAGAAAGATCGCAACGAAATTAGCCATTCTGTTTTTTTTTCCTTTAAATTCTTTTTTTTTTTTTTGTTGAACTATTTGCATGTCAATGTTGAATCTCTTTATAGCCAATAATATTTGCATATTATAGAAGGTACATTAGAAGTTCAACGTAGTGCAAGTTAATTCTCCAAATATATTAAAGTCAAAGATTCAAAACCATTTAATATATATATATATATATATATATATATATATATAATGAAATGTCTTATTATATCATATATGGTCGCATTTAATATTAGCATAACTCGTACTGTAATTAATAATTATAATGCACATCCAGTCAAAAATATACTTACATGTTAGGTTTTAAATTTTAGTAAGAAATATATATATCTTTATTTTTTATGTGAAATGAATATTAGATGACTGGTCCGCATGCATTTACCAGAATGAATATGTTTTTTTTAGAAATTCTAAACTGGAAAATGCATTACGTAGTACTAATCGTTTGTATGATGTTTTATGTGTTATATGACAACCACATATATAGTGTATGTGCGGATGTATATTTTTAGTATGTATGGTCGATATTTGAAAATAAGATTCAACGAAAATATACTAGATTTAATATATCACTGATAATTTGAAAAATAATTTATTTGAATCGCTAGACTCCATACTTGTTTGCCTTTGAAAAACTTGTATCCATACAATTAAAAAGCTATACGTATACTTATAAGATTATATTACTGTTATATTTTTTGAGTGTGTTGGATGCAACCTTAGCAAGTGTATGTTCTAAGAATTTTAGTTTTAAGAAAAGGTCAACTTTAATTTTAATGCATAAAATATGTAAAGGGAACTCATTTCATTCGAATTCTGATAAACGGTAAACATGATTTTAGAATACACAAATACTTACATATATGATATATACAAGACTGAAAAACTACAAAATGGAATATTAATTGGAAACTACTAGTAAAACACATTTTATTACTCTGGACTATTTAAAGTATAACATAATTATTGACAAACTTAAAAATCTTGTAAAATTTGTGACATGTGTTGCAATTCTGTGGATTATGTGATTATGATATGTTCCAAAAAAGTGGAGTTCTTTCGAAACCAATTCGCATATGATATCGTATAATTTTATTTTTTTGCATATGAAGACGGAAATATAGTCCTTTTTCTTTCAACAAGGGAAAGATCAAGACTTTTATCCATTCAATCAAGGGCCCCTTCAATCAATTTGCGTTTGATACCGCATATTTAAATTGGAGTAGTGACACAATAACAATACTAATTAGTATGCTACAACACAATAACAAAAAGTAAGCATGCTACAAGTCATGTCCCTCCACTCTCCTTTTGACTTCTACTAAGTAAATAAAGTAATTACATTGTTTTGTAACGTTGACACACATAATATATTATCCAACGGCTAAATGGTATGAGTAATTACTTTAAATTAGCAGGTAATCCAAAGTTTAGTGTCTATAATGAACTTTATATGTCTCATTAGCGGATACAATATATGAAATAATCATAAATTTTTTAAAATGAAAAATACGCAAACAAGATAAAAAGTTTAGGGGGTTTTAATTTCTACGTCACGCAAAAAAGCAAAAAAACACATGCAAAATTTATGAGAAATATGTTAACTGAAAACTTTTGTCTACTCTGTATTTTCTTCTTCGATTAAATTCGTATGTATACTTGCTACACGATCATTTTTTCGGTTAAGAAAAAAATGTATAATGATGGGCTTCACCTAATACAGTACGCTACAGCATGTTTTTTTGCAGAACTGTACATTGATGATTATGAACAAGGATCGATGCATCAGATTTTGTCATTCATTCATTTCCCCAAGAACACCAGCTGCTTCTTTGCTTGATGACACCATGCATATTTCCTCAGTTTTTAAATAATAACTTTATTTCACTATGGTTCTTTTTTTTTTTGAACATTAAATCGAAATTATTCACTATGGTTCTTTTTTAATTAGATTTCAGCAGGTAAACACTGCCGGATCATATAATTACTATTTATGTAAAATCATTATATATATATATATATTATCATGTGTACTTATATGACCTGGCATGTCATATATACTATATATACACGATACATCAATGTGTCTTTGTGTAGTTGTGATTAGGGAGAAGCCGATTCCGAAAGAACCATCAAGCTGGATCCGCAACTACACTATTTGGCCATATTATGTATGATTCATTTGATCTTTAATATTTTGAGAACGCATGAACAATAACTCAACGATCATTAGAGGTATAATCGCATGCTTTTAACTTTGAAAAAATGCAAATGATGTTGTTATCATATTTTCCTCGTAGCAAACGGAAAATGAGTTTTTTTTTTAACTTCCTTTTTTCAGGAAAAATGAGTCCAAAAATTCAATGGTGATGTCAAGGGCTGACCGCCGTTTATTTATTTTTTGGCTAACAGAAAATAATTGGAATCTTAAAGTTGAGGAAGTTGTGTGAAGTTTCAGTTTGTTTATAAAGATTAATAAAGAAAGTCGGCATCATAAATAAATAATTTATATTTTATCCAAGTGGTGTGGTCACTTAAAATTTCGTATCTCCCGTTTCCTTATTTAAATTTCGTTGATTTTTAAAGTAAAGTAATTTGCAAGGGTACACCGTACACATATCATTCTTACCACACAATATACAATCGAATATCCAACACAGACGTTCATTGTTAAAGAAAAGAAAGTATATTACATATAAAGCGAAAATCATATAAATGAATCTTAGAAGGAATTTTAAAATTATCGAGCATCACCATCTTTTCCCTTTATTCTATTTATATTTTTTTACATTTTTGAAATAAACAACTATATATACTGATCCTTCTTATACATAAAGGAAGTTGTTGAGTAAATACGAAAGGCACGACCATCTTGAAAATTGTGATCCAAATTCTGGACCATCAAACCTAACGTCATTTATTCCTGTGGTCCCTTATATTAGTATTTTTTCTTACCTCGAATCAAAGTCACTTAACGTGTGGATGAACACATAGTATGGCTGACAGAAAAACAAATTATATATGATTTTATATAACTTACCATGATTTTGATGATATTTTACATAAGGTACAGAGAAAAATAAAGGAGTTTAATTTAAAAAAAAAAGCTGCCGCAGTGGAGGGAATTTACCAGAAGAATAGACAACAAACAGAAACAAGAAGGCAACAAGAAAATAAAGAAGAAGATAAAAGTATTTCATTTTTGCTCCATAGCATAAAAGCCAACAGGGGATGATAAAAGAAGAAAGTGAACTGTACCAATTTTTTAAGACTTGAATGGTGGTCACCAGCTTAAACAAATCAATTTTATAAAGCATAATAATTATACCTAAAAACATTACTCATTAAGAAGCAAAAAAGACAGTAATTCTTTTCTTTTCAAACTAAATCAATTTTATCGATCATAACGATTGATTATATCTAAAAACATGAAAAGATCTAACACATTTTACTCATTAAGAAGCAGAAAGTAATTTATCATTGTAAAATCTCCAACTCCAAGTGTATTGGCATTTTAATTTGGTTGATATTGTAGAATTGTAAAAGAATTACAGCGGTTTTCTTGAGCGGGGTCTTGCATGACTAGAGTCTAGAGATTAGTGTATTGCAAAATGACTAAGAACAGTAAGTCTGGAATGTTAAGCAAGAAATTCCATTTACCAAGACTTTACTATTCTTAGGCCAAATATTACAATTCTCTTTATACCCTTTGTATTTGCTCTTTAAATGACATCACTCACCTTGCATACTCAATTATTTACAGATCCTACCACCGACGGACATTATTGAAGGTATTATTATTACGATTAACTTGTAAATACACATTTTTATGTGTTCTTTGCCGATCTCCTACATTTTTTTAATCATTTTTGATGTTTCATCATCATTATAAAAACTAACATATTACAATAGCAAATTCTTTTGATTCCATAATATACGAGTTCTCGGACAATTAGTAGAAATAGAAACATTTTTTTTTTGTGCTAAAGTAGTAGAAATGGAAACATATTTGACGTAGGCATATATATATTAGTCTTTTACAGGATAGCAAAATTAAAAAAAAAAAATATATAAGGTAATTAATTACGAATATTTTTTTCCCCACTGATTGTTTTATTTGTTTCTATACAATTTTATGTTCCAGAAAAGGAGAAGATCATAGTATATGAGAGCACATATTTTGTAGGACCATAATTAATACTAGTAACTTCAAGTGAATAATATAAATTCACATGCATGACATGACAACCTCTAGAAGCTAATATCATGTGTGACGTATTTAATTCCGAAAGATAATTATCGATGTGATTTTGAGTAAAAGAACGATATGTGGTTTTTTTTTTTTTTTTTTGAAAGAGGAACGATATGTGGTTTTCACTTTTTACTAGCTTAACGAATTCAGGCATTCGTTTTTACGTTATGAGTTTTGTCAAGTTAGAATGCCATAAATTAGCTCCAAAATATGCATTTAATCAAGCGACTTTCTTGGTGATTAACTGTGTATTTATTGGAAACTAATTTCTACATGTTTTTTTGTTTTAAACTAATTTCTACATGTTTGTTGTTGACAAATTGGAGAATAGGAAATATAAGCATTTTTTCCAATAGTTTTTTTTTTCTGTCAACCACAAGCTTAAACTATTTTTGTGTCAAGCACATGCTTAATTTTTACATGTTTGAAAAGCAGAAGGTTTTAGGCCATTTCAACCAACTTTGCACCATTTCAAAACGATGATGAAATTTTCATTTTTTTCCATTACTCGTCGTAACTAGTATTTGTTTTGATACCAATATTTTTAGCATGTAATTTAAAACCAATATATAGTATGAGATATTGTAATTTATTTTCTGACTTTCTGTTTGTCTATCTGCTTCAATACTCTTCCCACTAATTATCTGACACGTTTCTACACTGTTGTAAATTTGATGTCTGATAGTGCAAGCCAAGCAATCTCCCATAATCTTTAATTCTCAAAATTTTCCTCCCCTCTCTTGATAATTTTTCTTTGGGAAATTTGAAATTCTTTTATTAATTATATATATGCATCAATTCTTGATTAAGTATTAACTTTAAAACATAGGTGATTGCTATATTTTTATATTGTAATACGACGTTCACCAGTGAAAATGCGAAAACAAACAAAACCAAGACAAATTTAAATTCTTAGTGTAAATTAATGATACGTTCATTTTTGTTTATCAGCATCCCTTTAATTAAATGAAAACCAGGTCAAAGTGATGTAATTAATTAATGATGTTTTTTCTCTTTGTCTGTAGAAAAAGAGAAGAAATAATTAACTGTGGCTTTCAATCCCTCTCTCTCTCTCTCTCTCTCTCTCTTTCTCTTTCTAGGCTTCAGGCTTTCGCTACTAATACTCTAAGCCATTAGTTTAAGCAGTGCCTTCACATCCAAAACCCACCTGCAATTCTCTATATCTCTCTCTTTATCTTCTTTCTTCAAAGTCTTCCACTTTCTAAAACCCTAATTAAATCTCTAAACTTCTTAGTCTCCCTCTCTTTCTCAGATCATTGTGGTCTAGATACTTCTTCATAACTATCCTTAAGAAAGTTTTGATTTACAGAAGCATCTTAAGAGAAAGCTGCGCTGCTTTTGCTAGTTGTGACTTGTGAGGGTACGTGTTCTTTCTTCAGTCTCTGTAACTCAGATTGTCGTTAGATTTGAAGAAAACATTTGTGTTTTGATACAGTATTTAATTTGTTGGGTTAATGTATTCAGTAGTCTCGCTTACAAATTTTTCACCAACCTCTCACTTGAACTAAGACTTTTTTCCCCAAGTGGGGTTGTCAGCTTTTGCTTGAGCAGGCTTGCAATAAAGTTTTCATTTTCTTTTGTATTTTTTCGATTTGTTCTCTATCTCTTTGGACCTTCCAAAATTAGGGTTTTTTTTTTTGTATTTGGGAAAAATATTTAAAAATGGGTTTAATGAGTAGTGAAGAAAGCTCTTGCCTTTTTGTAGCTTAATCATTCGATCTTACTCATTAATTATCTTTACTCTTTGATTTTTTTTCTTCCTAACTAGTGTCTTTGTCCCCAAACCAAGAAACACTTTTTGCAAAACCAACAAAAAAAAAAAGATTACTAATTAATTGTGATTATTTTCTGTAGAGAGAGATCAAAAGAATGGAAGTTGCAAGTCAAGAAGATCATGACAAGCCTATCCCAATAAACACTGCTTATGGTAATAGTTTTGGTGGGCGTGGACACATGATTCATCATCTTCATCATCATCATCCTGCCAATTCTACTCCTTCAAACCCACTAATAGTCCCCTCAAATGGTAATGGTCTCGTTAAAAATCATGATCATCCTCACCATCATCATGTGGGTTACAACATCATGATGAGCAGCAACAACGACAACAAGAAGGAGAAGCCTGTGGTGATCAAGTACAGAGAATGTCTGAAGAATCATGCAGCTTCCATGGGAGGCAATGCTATAGATGGTTGTGGAGAGTTTATGCCAAGTGGTGAAGAAGGTTCCATCGAAGCTCTCACTTGCTCAGCTTGTAACTGCCATAGAAACTTCCACAGAAGAGAAATCGAAGGTGAAGAAAACCCCTTCTTTTCCCCTTACCATCACAACCAACCGCCTTAACCGCAGAGAAAACTCATGTTCCATCACCACCACAATATGATCAAATCTCCATTACCACAACAGATGATAATGCCAATTGGTGTTGCAACCGTCGCTGGATCCAACTCAGAGTCAGAAGATCTTATGGAGGAAGACGGCGGAGGAAACTTACCATTCCGGCAGCCACCACCGCCTCCACCACCGTATATTTACGGTGGAAATAATCAGAATAAGAGGTTTAGGACAAAGTTTACTCAAGAGCAAAAGGAGAAGATGCTCGGTTTTGCGGAGAGAGTTGGTTGGAAGATGCAGAGACAAGAGGAATCTGTTGTTCAACAGTTTTGTCAAGAGATTGGAGTCAGGAGAAGAGTTCTTAAAGTTTGGATGCATAACAACAAACACAATCTATCCAAGAAGAGCAGCAGCGTTAATAACAATGTCGAGCTCTCTGCTGGTACTAACGACATCAATAAAGTCACTACAGGAAATCTTGCTTCGACGACTCCTTAGTTAAGTTAAGATTCTTGCTATAATCTCTTGTGATTACTCAATTAAGTACCTTATATATAATTATCATATGGTTAATGTTTTAAGCCTTCTTTTGTTGTTAATCATTGTTTAGTTAGCTTTACAAAACATATATGTTTTATTAGGGATCTTGGCGATCTGATAAATGCATTGGGATTTTCACTGTTTTTATTTATTTCGAATCATTACATTTTGTAGTTCATGATCATTTGTCTCATTTGGTCATATAAATAATATATGTGCATGCAATAAACATATTATATATGTGCAGATGTAGGAGTGGGAATTAGCGGAATTTTAAATCTTTATCATGTAACTTTCCTCATATAAAACACGTTTTTATTTTCTTATTCAAGCGAGTCGCTTTTCAAAATATATTGAAATTGAATGTAACTCAATTCCGGCATAACTCCAATTTTTATTTTCCAATGAATTAATTTCATTAACTGCGCTCGTGTTTTTTTAGGGTTAAGTTGAAAGCTGATATTTATTAAAGACCATTTTTTTGGGGAAAATTGGAAATAAAGGATGTTTTTAGTACTCTTTTGGCCATTTACACCTTTTTAAGCAATTGTTGGTGACTTAATCTTTATATTAATTCAAATCCAATTGTACCCTCTTAATTTTTTACTTATTTCTTAGATATAATTATAAATACATAATACCCTCTTTTATTATTTTCGAAAATCAAATGAAAAAATTGGGCTTCATATACTGCATATTTATCTATGATGAACAAAAAAAAATTAATCAATTCTCCCAAATAGAATTGGCACAGATCAATTTGTGGTAAAACAAACAACAAATTCAATAAACTCACCAGATTTAAGTGAAATCTATCCAATCCTTTTTGGTTTATACAATTGATTTTTGCAGAAATCTGAATGAATCATAAACACAGAAATAGAGTTAAGAAACGGCGTGGAAGATGAAGAGAAAAGATGTTCTAAAACTCTTAATTCTAAAACTCGCAGAAGACACCTTCTGAATTTCGCAGAACACGTACATTATGCAGAATGTGTATTCTACGAAGTCGCAGAACACGTACATTATGCAGAATGTAAATTCTACGAAATCGCAGAACACGTACATTATGCAGAATGTATATTCTACGGATTCGTAGAACATATATAAACTGCAGAAGACACGTTCTACAATTCGCAGATCATAGAGAATGCGCAGAAGACACCTTCTGAATTTCGCAGAACAGATCGAAAAAAATTTGTAAATATTTTTTTATTACGTTTTTGGAAAATTAATAAATTTCTGTTTTCTTAAATATTTATTTTTTCCTTTTAAGTATTGAAATTAATATTGAAAACAAATTTTACAAATAAATAAAATATTAAAATATATGATGTGGGGGTAGTTTAGGCACAATTGTACCAACTAAAATAAAGGTGTAGATGGCCAAGAGAATACTAAAAACATTTTTTATTTTCAATTTTCCCCTTTTTTTTTTTTGACACCTATTAAAGACCATTTTAGAGAAAAGCATCCGCACAAATTCCACAAGAAAGTTGAAAAAGTTTTACTTATATTTTGGGTCCAATGTTTTGAATAGTGCTAATTGAGCCAGTCAGTGTTTTGATATTATGTTTTCCTACAAGAATACATTACGTACATCACTTTGTTTTTAACAACAATTAGTTTTTTCAAAAGTTCAAAAAAAAGAAAACAATTAGTTTTTTCAGTTACAAAAAAAAACAATTAGTTTTGAAAAATGGGCTGTAGTATATGATGTCGTCTCATAATCAAAAATCTATTGCACGGAAAACAAAGGAAGCAATAAATTATTTTATTTCTATTAATGGAGAGCTGAAGATTCCTGGCGAGTGTAAGTCAAGTCCTGTTATGTGTGACGTATTAGTTTGAGCCAATGCTTGGTTGGTTTCACAAGTGAACTCATTTATTAATTATTTCTTCTTCTTTTCAACTCCTCAAACGTATAATGAAATTTATGTGCATTTATTTTATGAGAATTCTTGGCATATTGTAATTCGTGTAATGTGACATGGGATAAGTGCGTCATGCATCAAAAGGGATTAAGATTTTAAGATGTTTTGTTGTTCCTTGTGATATGAGATATCACATGTTTCATGAATCAAAATAGTTATTTACAAACGAACATAAGTGAAAATGGAAAAGAATACATATGGATATTTGATTAAATATGAAACAGCATCCCTAACGAAATCCTCTTGCATATACAGTACCCATTTTTGGTGGAGCGTTGCATAGTGTGAGGATCTATTTTAAATCATTCCGACAGTTTTTTGTTTTTATATAATTTTATTGCCTTGTTTTAAATTTAAAATGTTATAATAAATTAGTTTGATTGATAGAGGTGAATAACACAATATTCCTATAAAAAAACTTTTCATAATCTAGGTTACATAATCTAGGTTACATGGAAACTTCGTATGAGGTCCATTTCCTGTTTTGCAAATGTTTCAGAAATTGAAATTTTTTTATCGGAAATTTGTCGGAAACACATAAAACTACGTTTCCTAAAATTTATAGTTTGGAAACATGATCAAAACATACTTTTTGTTTTTGATAATAAATTAATTAACAATTATAAAAATAAAATTAAGTGATCTATTTAATTTTTTTTAATAAGTTGATAATTATTTTGATTCATTAAATGAGATTAATCTTGGTATTATTTAGTTTGAAGATCTTTCTCTAGATCAATGAATTAGAAATAAAGACAGTTTTAATTGATACAGCTAATGAAATTGATGATGAAAAAAATAATTTAAATATTTAACTTTAAACATTATTATTTTATAATTATATACTGGATTTTTATTTTAAATATTTTATTCTTCATATAATTTAGATATATTTAATATTTTAATACATAATATATATATATATATATATATATATATATTTTTTTTTTTCAAAACGTTTCCATTTCTATATTTTTTAAAATTACGTTACACGTTTCGAAACTTCCAATTTCCGCGTTTCCGTTTCAATATTGAAATCCAAAATTCAGTCAAATCAGAAATTGACATACCGAAGATACATTCTAAAAACTAGTCTAAATTCGAAAATCTCACATTATATATATATTTTTTTTTTGGTTCAAATCTCACATTATAGATTAACACATATTTTACTTGATCAAACAAGTTTCCCAAGAAACATTTTTTTTGACAAAACAAAGTAATTGGCCAAGCCCATTTATATTCAACCGACGTAGTTCAACAATTATTAACTGTAGTAGCAGTACAGGCCCAATAAATTCAACACGGCCCATTTTGAAAATTGTTAGCTTCCTTGTTAAAAAGAGAGAAGGGCGAAAATTTGGCGAGTAAGGAAAATTACAGCGTCTCTCTTCCATCTTTTTACTTTCGTCTGGAGTTTCCTCTAGGCTACTCCACCACCAGAAATCGGACCTTTCGACGTTCTGTTTCCCGTCTCCGGCGTCATCTCCCGTCGATTTCGTCTTCTGAGGTTAGGGTTAACTCCTCTTTTTGCTATATTAGTTTTTTTCTGTGCGACATCGAAAAGTTTAATTATGTTGGGCATCAACTCTTTCGGTCTTCGTAGTCGTAGGGTTTTGGTGCGACGGTACTTTGATTTATCGAACCGAACTTCTTCTTTGTGATCTTCGATTAATCAGATGCTTTCTTAGGAAAATTAATTAGGTTTTGTCACCGGAGAGAGAATTAGTCTGTTCGGTTCTTCTCCTTTGTTCTTCTGACTATGAATCAGACGTTTTGACATCCGTAGACAGCTTGTTAGAGTGACATTGCTCTGCTGATATGATTTTCGACTAAGCGTTTTTTAGTTCAATTGAATGATTGATTGTATTTCTATACTTTTATTTTCTCGACTGTGCAAAGAAAATCTGAGATCCTCGTTTAAGTGCAGTTGGAAGGGGTGAATTGATAAGGTCAAGCAAAGATGGCGAACTTGCAAGTGTCTGGAATAATTGAAAAGGTCTTTCATCATCTATTTCGAATTAAGCTCAATTTTGTTTCTGATTATATTCATCTTTCTTACTTCTGTGTTTATTATGCTCAGATGACGGGTAAAGATAAAGATTATAGATATATGGCAACCTCTGATTTGCTCAATGAGTTGAATAAGGATTCCTTTAAACTCGACCCGGACTTGGAGATGAGATTGTCGAGCATCATATTGCAACAGCTCGATGATGTGGCTGGTGATGTTTCTGGATTGGCTGTTAAATGGTTAGCTTTCTCCTCTCTGCAGCTTTGGGTTTCTTGGGTTTTTGAGATTTTTCAAACAAGCTGACTATAGACGACCCTTGTGATGTATGATTTTGTTTTCCAGCCTTGCTCCATTGGTGAAGAAGGTCGGAGAAGATCGTATTGTGGAGATGACCAACAAATTATGTGATAAACTGCTGCATGGGAAAGACCAACACCGTGATACGGCAAGCATAGCTCTCAGGACTGTTGTCGCTCAAGTTGCTCCTTCGCTTGCTCCATCTATTCTTGTTACTCTAACTCCACAAATGATAGGAGGGATAAGTGGCCAGGTTAGTTGCTGGGTGGCCTATTCCTTTTTTCTTTTTCTTTTCCGATTGTATATGCCACAGTGCCTAGGGTCTGAGGCAATTTCAATTCAAAGACAAAATCAGGCTACTGATTAGATTGATTGATTGATTGATAGATACCTCTAATTGAATTGACTTTAAGTTAAAGTTTTGTTGGCGCTATTTCAGTTTTAATACTTGCTCTTCTGAACAACTCTTAGTAAACCAGAGGACAGTACACGCGAATAATCATCTGTCTTTCCTATGAGATGTAGAGTACTATCTTCTTGTTTTGCAAGTAGCTAATTTTTTGTTGGCTTCCTGCTGAAGGGAATAAGCACAGGGATTAAATGTGAATGTCTTGAGATCATGTGCGATGTCGTTCAAAAATACGGAAGTCTAATGGCAGATGATCACCAGAAGCTACTGAACACATTGTTATTGCAATTGGGCTGTAACCAAGCCACGGTCAGGAAGAAAACTGTTACATGCATTGGTAAGTTAATAAAATTGAGTCAATAAGATTGCTGGCTAGTTCTGTCAATTTTTGGCCAATTTGAAACCAGATTCTAAACATGCGGGGCTTTATTGTCAGCATTCCTAAGCCCAGTAACTTTAGGAATATGGACCCCAGTCTTATATAAAACTCTTAATTCGATGGTAGAAATCCTCTTCTAAGTTTTTTTTGTTTTTTTTTTGGGGTTTCAGCATCTCTTGCTTCGAGTCTGTCTGATGATTTGCTCGCAAAGGCGACAGTTGAAGTTGTTAAAAACCTAAGTAACAAGAATGCGAAATCGGAGATTACACGCACCAATATTCAGATGATTGGAGCTTTAAGGTACTTCCTTTCTATCCTTCTTTTTGTCGTGGTATTTGTTTTTAACATCTTACCATGTATTATACTGTAGTATTGTAATATGTTTTGTTAGTTGTGGTTGTCCTACCTATTTATTGAGTGGGATGCATGATGCATCATGCATGGTTTACCTTATGTATTGCATGGGTGTGATGGTATTTAATGCGTTTTTTTTTGTTTCAGCCGTGCTGTCGGATACCGATTTGGGATTCACCTTGGTAATACTGTTCCAGTATTGATCAAGTACTGCACCAGCGCCTCAGAAAATGATGAGGAGCTTCGCGAGTATAGCTTACAGGTCTTGTGCAAGATTCCCTATTTTCTACTTTCTCACTAGGCGTGCATTTTTTGTTTTCTAATCCATTTTTTTATCGGGCATTTACTAAGGCGTGCTTGTAGTTTCTGTTCTTTCACTCTTGTTATATTGAATTGGGATTAATCTTTAAGCTTCAATGAAAGTGATATGAATAATGTAGGCGATAACATGTCCGTTCTGAAATTTAACTGCAGGCACTTGAAAGTTTCTTGCTACGGTGTCCCAGGGACATCTCACCATATTGTGATGAAATTTTAAATCTCACTTTGGAATATATAAGTTATGACCCAAATTTTACGGACAACATGGAGGAAGATACTGATAATGAGACTCTTGACGATGAAGAAGATGAGTAAGTTTTGTAAAAGCATTGGCACCGTAACCTAGCCCCTTGCGGTGCACCATTATCTCAGTGACATAGGTTTTTGTTTTTCACAGCGAGAGTGCAAATGAGTACACGGATGACGAGGATGCCAGCTGGAAAGTTAGGAGAGCAGCGGCGAAATGCTTAGCAGGGTTAATAGTTTCTCGTTCTGAGATGATCTCTAAAGTATATCAAGAGGTATATATTTTGTTTTAATAATGATCAGAAGGATTATATTTTTATTAATTGTTTCATCTTTAACTTGCGTTGGTATTCTGGCATTATTTTAATGTTTAATTAATATAAGAAATGAAATTTTACTGTAGTCTTCATTGTTGAGAAATTCAGAAATAAGTCTCTTCTTGTGCAGGCCTGCCCGAAACTAATTGATAGATTTAAGGAGAGGGAGGAAAATGTGAAGGTATGTAAAGTAAATAAATGCTCTATCCTGCATTGCTGTTATATGGTCACTGATCTGAGGTAACTTGTTACAGATGGATATATTCAACACATTCATTGATCTGTTACGGCAAACAGGAAATGTGACAAAAGGTCAAACTGACACCGATGAATCAAGGCAAATTTTCTGCTTCCTTTCACTCCATTAGTATGGACGGTCTGTCACATTACTGATGAATCCCTGCTAAGTGCTAACTAAATATATAACTTTGATCGATGCAGTCCGAAATGGCTACTGAAGCAAGAAGTCTCAAAGATTGTGAAATCCATAAATAGGCAACTGCGTGAAAAGTCTGTTAAGACAAAGGTATGAAAGTGTGAAAACTCTCTTTTCGGTTTAGTCCCTATTTGATATTTTTATAACTCCTTACTTATCTGTAGGTTGGAGCGTTTTCTGTTTTGAGAGAACTTGTGGTTGTCCTGCCTGACTGCCTTGCTGATCATATTGGTTCATTAGTTCCTGGAATTGAAAGAGCGCTAAATGTTAGTGGGGATATTTGTTATACTTATTTATGTACTCTCAGTGTTGCTCTTTGTTTATTTGCTGATGTTTCCTCTTTTTCTTACCCCCTCCAGGATAAATCTTCTACTTCAAACTTGAAAATCGAAGCTCTTGTCTTCACAAAATTAGTCTTGGCATCGCATGCGCCTCCTGTTTTTCATCCTTACATTAAGGTTGGACACATTTTATGGTTTTCAGTCCATTGAAATACTGTCAAAATGTTCAGGAGTCTATAGAAGTAAATGAACATTTATGATGAGGGTTGATTTGACTAACTCTTGAGCTTTTATGTCAATCTAGGCTCTTTCTAGTCCTGTTTTAGCTGCTGTTGGTGAACGCTACTACAAGGTGACCGCTGAGGCATTAAGGGTTTGTGGGGAACTTGTTAGAGTAGTACGTCCAAGTACTGAGGTTAGTATCTCTTTACATCAAGACATCATGTACACACATACTGAGTCAATCTTTTCTCTTGATTCAGCGATATTTTTTATTATTCAAATCATACTTTAACCCATAGACAACCCACAGATTTTTGCATCCACTGATATTTTTTCTTATGTGGTTTAGGGTATGGGCTTTGATTTTAAACCATTTGTTCATCCAATCTATAATGCAATAATGTCTCGCTTGACAAATCAAGATCAGGACCAGGTTTGTGGCATGAACCCCCTTTTTTATTTTTGTTTTTGAAAATCCATGCTTTTTTGGGCAATAGATCTGAATAATTTTCTTTTTGAACTCTTTCAATTTGTCATTCTGATTAATTACAGAATTGGAAAATGCAAGCAGATTGCTGGGTTTGTATTTGTACTATTTATGTTTCTTAATCTTTCTTTGCTTCAACAGGAGGTCAAGGAGTGTGCTATTACCTGCATGGGTCTTGTGATTTCAACATTTGGCGATCAACTCAGAGCAGAGTTACCTTCATGTCTTCCTGTGCTTGTTGACCGAATGGGAAATGAAATCACTCGCCTCACAGCAGTAAAGGTTGTTTTTTTTGTGTGCAAACAGTAATGGTTGTTATTTTGCTTCTTTGAAGCTTTAATTTTTATTTTTTAGCTCATGTCTGTGAATGTGTGGGTGCATGCAGGCATTTGCTGTCATTGCCACTTCCCCGCTGCACATTGATCTATCATGTGTCTTGGACCATTTAATAGCTGAACTAACTGGGTTCTTAAGGAAGGTACATGGCTTTTTACCACCACATCTAATAGGCATCAAATATGCACTTTTTCTGTTTACTGTCTCATAATCAGTGAAAAAAAAATCACTGAATACAATATCTGGTACTTAGGCAATTTGTATTTATGTTTTTGTAATACAGGCTAATCGGGTTCTAAGGCAAGCAACACTGATTACTTTGAACACCTTGGTAACAGCCTATGGTGATAAAATTGGCTCAGATGCTTATGAAGTTATTCTTGTGGAGCTTTCATCCCTGATAAGGTCTGTTTGTCCAGAATTTTCCCTGATGTTTTTTTTTTAACTTTCTAGGTTGGTGGTTTTATTTTAATGGATGACTTTCTTCTGTCTTTTTCAGTGTTTCGGACCTCCACATGACAGCTCTTGCACTTGAACTCTGCTGCACTCTGATGACTGGAAAGAGTTGTAGTGAAAATATTAGTTTGGCAGTTCGCAACAAAGTTCTTCCGCAGGCGCTAACTTTAGTTAAAAGCCCATTGCTCCAGGGTCAAGCACTTTCGGTAATTTTGTGTGTTTGATGGAATTGGTTTACACTTTGCCTTAGATGAAAGATAAAACGGCAATGATTTTTTGGATGCTTGTCACAGGCTCTGCAAGGATTCTTTGAAGCTCTGGTGTATCATGCCAATACGAGTTTCTACACCTTGCTGGACTCATTACTTTCTTGTGCTAAGCCTTCTCCGCAGTCTGGAGGTGTCCCAAAGCAAGCATTATATTCAATTGCACAGTGTGTCGCGGTTCTTTGTCTCGCTGCAGGTGATAAGAATTGTTCGTCTACAGTTAAGATGCTTATGGAAATCCTTAAAGATGACAGCGGCACAAATTCAGTAAGCTTTCTGATTTTGTATTAGTGTGCGAGCCATTGAACCATTAAGGATTAGACTCGGGACTTATTTTCATTTGAAGGCTTATTTTTGTGATGATGGTTTTTCTCGTGCAGGCAAAACAGCATCTAGCCTTGTTGTCTCTTGGTGAGATTGGGAGAAGGAAAGATCTAAGCGCACATGCTGGCATTGAAACAATTGTCATTGAGTCTTTCCAATCTCCTTTTGAAGAAATAAAGTCTGCGGCTTCATATGCTCTTGGAAACATTGCTGTTGGCAATCTGTCCAATTATTTACCTTTTATCTTGGACCAGATTGATAATCAACAGAAAAAGCAATATATTCTTCTTCATTCACTCAAGGAGGTCAGTTTTCCTGAATAAGTATCTATATTACAGTATCAGATTACATATTCTGTGGGGTTTCATATGTTGTTCCTCGGTTTTTCAGGTGATTGTGAGGCAGTCTGTTGATAAAGCGGACTTCCGGAATTCTAGTGTTAAGAAGATACTTGCTCTACTGTTTAACCACTGTGAAAGCGAGGAAGAGGGAGTAAGGAATGTTGTTGCTGAATGCTTGGGAAAAATGGCGTTGATAGAACCTACGAAACTGGTTCCTGCACTTCAGGTAGCTAGGGAACAGCTCTACAGAACAATCTAACTATCTGCATTTACTCATTTTCGGTCATGCTTTTACGATGAATAATGTTTATATAATGACATTCTGTATGATATAGGTAAGGACGACTAGTCCAGCGGCTTTTACTCGTGCAACTGTTGTTACTGCTGTGAAATATTCTGTAGTGGAGCGGCCTGAGAAACTAGATGAAATCATCTTCCCTGAGATCTCTTCATTCCTCATGCTAATTAAAGACGGTGACAGGGTAAGTCAAATCCCATTCGCGGATAACAAAAATCATTAATAAGCATTGGATAAGAAAGGTATTTTACTGTGACTGTGTAATCATAGCTTGGTTTTTTCGGTGCCATGGTTTATGCAGCATGTTAGGCGTGCAGCTGTGTCAGCTCTGAGTACCTTTGCCCACTATAAACCAAACCTTATTAAAGGACTCCTCCCTGAATTGTTGCCGCTTCTTTATGATCAAACCGTTATTAAGGTAATTTCTTTCGAAGGCTCTTAGTGATATAATAATCCTATCATAATAATAATTTGAAAGGTTTTATATATCCATTGACGGAGACGTTTCTGTTTTGCAGAAAGAATTAATAAGAACGGTTGATCTAGGGCCATTCAAGCACGTTGTTGATGATGGGCTTGAACTAAGGAAAGCAGCTTTTGAGTGTGTATTTACTCTGCTCGATAGCTGTCTTGATCAACTGAATCCGTCTTCTTTCATTATTCCTTTCCTCAAATCCGGACTCGAAGGTGAGTGTGTCTGTCTTGTAATTAACTAACCTACAGTTACGCCATTTACTAATACTATCTTATAACATAATCTTCTCTCTGTTTATGCAGATCATTATGATCTTAAGATGCTTTGTCATCTTATACTCTCACTACTAGCGGATAAATGCCCCTCAGCCGTGCTAGCTGGTATGTTAATAATAGCTTGTTTCAAATCGGAAAAATAAAAACAAGAGATTTTTTTCTGATATGTCACAAACTCCTTATCATATGATGTTTTCAGTACTGGATTCTCTTGTGGAACCACTGCAAAAAACAATAAACTTCAAGCCAAAGCAAGATGCAGTGAAGCAAGAGCATGACCGTAACGAAGACATGATCAGAAGCGCTCTTCGTGCTATATCATCATTGGATCGTATCAGGTACTTGCTCTCCCATTTCTTTAGATTGCGATTTATATGTGTTTCTCTCTTTATGCGTTAAATCCAAAGTATCTGATGTTTTTTTTAATTAATGTCAAATTCAACAGCGGTGTGGATTATAGCCACAAGTTCAAGAGCTTAATGGCTGACATGAAGAGGTCTGAACCATTGTGGGGGAAGTATCAGACAATCCGCAACGAGTAAGAGTTTGCGTATGTTGTGCTATTACATAGCGATCGATGATGATTTCTCTGCATGAGATGAGACACTATTGCAAGAGGGTACAGGAAAATTTTTTGAGAACATAGTTTTTTTCTGAATCGGCCGAAAATGATTTTTTTTTTTTTTTTTTTTTTTTTTTTTTTTTTTGGAAATCTTTTTTTTTTTTTTGGACCTTCGTTCTTGTGTTGTCGCTGTCCGTTTTCTTTTGGTGACGAACGATATTAGAAATTTTAGCCTTGTTCTGTTTTTCGATGAGTGTTAGTAGTATTGTGTTTTCATACTTCCATACAATTTTAAAAATTGAGTAGAAACAGAGCAACCTGTTCGCCTCACAAAGACTGAGAATTTATGTGAGACGGCAGTTTATCAGACTATATTGACAAAAACAGCAAGCAGTTCAACACTAAATTTGTCGCATTTATCCTTGGAATGAGCATAGCGGATTTTACCTTAATCTACTATATTATATATTAAAGAAGAAACAACAATAGAGCTCATTTTTTTTTTTTTATATGTGAACACCATAATTTTTTTTAGTTTTTATTTTATTTTTTAAATATATTTAAATTATTATACCATACTGACTAGGTTTGACATATATACTAAATTATATATATTAAAGAAGAAGAAAAAAACTGACATAGTAGGTAACTAAAATCTTTTTCTTTTACTTCTTTCAAAAAAATAAGTAAATAAATTGAAGGGTCAATTTAGCAAATGACCATAACAAAAACAAAAATTAAGAAACTAACCATAGGGTTAGAGAGAGATAGGGAGAAATAGAGAGAGAAAAAGGAGGGTTTTTGGTTAGTTTGTAGTTTTTTTTATTTTATTATGGTTATTGATTTAATTTTTCCTAAATTGAACACTGAAACTTCCAGAAGCTCATCAAAATAGAAAATGTTGCATTACTAAAAACACCGTAACAATAATCAGCATCATCAGGAACAGCATGGCAAGCTATTTACCTAAATTCCTCTAAGTTTAGTACCAAAAAACCGGTGTCTTGCCAAATCAAAACTGGCTTAGTAATCTGTAGAGTTCGAGTGTCTACTGTTTCACCATGTCCATGAAATTACATTGTTTGAAAATTTTCTACGAAAAAAACCAAGGAGTTATAGAGCCGAGTAAACTTCAAAATAAATGAAGAAGAAGAAGATCCTTTATTATCCTTACATCGGTCTTGTTGATTACAGCGGCTAGCTTCTCAACATTTGGTAGAAACTCCTCATACACACAAGGCGTCACTTCATCTGAAATTATTTAGTTAATAGAAATAGAAACTAGTCAATAGTAAAAAAAGCGTGAACTTTTTCCACAAAAATGTCTAATCACATGGGTTTTGGGGTTATTTGAGAGAGACGTAGAGCTGGCAGGACATAAAGACAAATTAGTAGTTCCTCAATGAGCACACTAAATTTAAGTAATACATCAACATCAATATTAAAGAAAACCAACATATAAACGGAATGTTTTGACATTTAGTAAGTAACGAAAAGCAAAATATGATTGTGAACATATATCATATTCTCGTACATTCTATCACAAAACTGAAAAACAAATGGAGAAACAAATCAACACTCTCGTCCTTGTTATAGGGGCAGGTCCAACCAGCTAAGGCAAGCCGATGTGGCTAAACCGGCTGGTCCTCCTGCCCCTATAACGAGGACGGGTATGTTAGATTTGTTTCTCCATTTTTACTGAGTTTTCTCAGTTTTTAGCTCAGTTTTGTGGTAGAGTGTACGAGAATATGATATATGCTCACAATCATATATTTGAAACACGGGTTAGCATTTTGCTTTGAGTATTTGCAATCCATGGCATGTAATAACACCATAATTAGTTCTCTCACATCTCATATTATTTATCATAGTAAATTATCTATCAAAAATCCTTTTTACTCCTTTCTTTACCCTCATATTACAAAACACACTCTCTCTCTCTCCTCTTGCCATCGATGAAAAAGAAGAAGAAGAGAAAAAAAAGAAGGAAGAAGAAGAAGAAGAAGGAGAAGGAAGAAGAAGGAAGGATGAAAAGGAAGAAGAAGGATCAAGAAGGAAAAAAAAGAAGAAAGAAGAAGGAGAAGAAAGAAGAAGTATAATGGAAGTGGAGTTTGGTGATGGTCTTATGACAAGGAGGGTGGTGATGGCGGTTGTGCTGGTGATGGTAGTCACGGTGAGGATGGCGATGACGACGTCGACGACAAGACGGTTGTGATGATAACACCAGTGACGATAACGATATTGGCGATAATGATGAATGTAATAGTGAGAATTTAACAATAACAAAGTTAATTAAATTGTTATCGGTATAACTTTGTATAATTTTGTTAAGTTAACAAAGTTAACCAAACAATAATATACACTTTTCTAATATGATAACTTGTTAACACGATAATTTTCATATTTTTATATTTTATATATGTTTATTGATGTGGTAAATGGTTTAACATGCTATTTTATATGATATACTAACTCGTTTAATATGTTAATTACATATTAACAGTGTTAAAGAAGCGGTTAACATTAGATGAACAATATTACTGGTGTACCGTAAACAGTGTTGCCAGGGTTGACGGTAAATAGTGTTGTCGGAACGGACAGTGAACAGTATTATCAAGGCGGATTGTTAACAGTATTACTGGTGTACCGTAAACAGTGATGTCCATGGCATTTGTGTAGTTTTAGAAAATTAAAAAGTTTTTTTTGTCCTAAAATTAGTTTCTCTCTGTAAAATAACTAATTTTGAATTATCTATTACCATATATTTAATTAAATGATCAACCATTACCATATATTTAACTCACTCTTTTGCTTTTCGTTACTTAATTACTAAATGTCAAAACATTTCGTTTATATGTTGGTTTTCTTTAGAATCGATGTTGATGTGTTACTTAATTTTAGTGTGCTTATTAAGGATAATAGTTTGTCTGTACACTGATACACGTAGATGATTCTCTTCTACTTTCTAATTTTAGTGTGCTTATTAAGGATACTAGTTCGCAGCTTATTTTACTATTGATTAGTTTCTATTTCTATTAACTAGTTAGGTTTGCATCCATATTTTAAATAAATATTTTTATCTAGTAAGATTTATTTGTAGTTTATACATATATATTAACTTTAATAACAATATCACAACCATTATTAATATATATATATCGACTCCATTAGAGACAATCATATTCTAACGATTTATAAACATTAACAATAAATTGATGAAATAATTTTTCACTTTTAACAATGATTAAAATTTTACATGTAATATTCTCTCATTGATATGAACTCTCTTAGACATTTTTTCAAATGAATACTTTTATACATAATTCAATGGAAATAACGTTCATCCATTATTATATGAGTCATCTCTATAAAAATAAGAAAAATAAAAAGAAAAAAAGAAAAAATAAGCAAAATAAAAGGAAAAAGTAAGCAAAAATAAAAGATACACTAGTTTAATAAACATTTTTGCTAAACATCTATCTAAAATGAAATTAATTTTTTTTTATGTTTTTTATAGAATTGAAAAAACATAAATATGAAAAGATACAATTTTCATAAAATAAGCGGTTATAAACGAAAATGTACCTAATAAATAATAAAAATACATAACTTTGATAACGGTTATAATGAAAAGATGCGATCACAAATGGCATTTATTCAATTTGCTATTATTAATAGATTATCAAACACAATTGATGGTAACTAAAGAAATCTTAACAATAAATCTAAATAAAAAACGATATTCAATAAAAATAACTAAAATTATATATTAGATATAAAATCTAATATTTAACTAAAATTATACGAATTTTATTTAATAATCATTTTTTTAACGTCTAACTTTATTACTTTATATCAAGTTACAAAGATCAGAATGTAAAGCATTTGTTATACTATGCGGTACATAAAAATGAAAAACATAAGAGAGATTATTCCAAATTGGGGTTTTTGCAAGAATATGAGCTACTCCATTAGATTCGCGATTGATCCATTTGAAGTCGACTTCTTCAAATATGTTTTGCCAAAATATATGTTTTTGTTCCGTGGATACATAAGAATAATCTCTTATCAAATGATACATAAGAATAATCATTTATTCCGTGGATACTACTCTACTTTCAAATAAAGAGAGTTTTTTTAAACCCATCAAAATATATGTTCACGTCAATTTAAAATTGCCCAAATTATAGACGACACGCATTTTCGTCAACTTTAGACAGCAGTTCTCTAGCCTAAATGCCAGACATCGAACGTTCAGTTTGCCATTCGAAAGAGAAACGACAAGAAAGGTAAACCCAATTGAGATAAGTTATAACAGTGAAACAAAACCGATTCGCATTGTAGTATTTCATTGGACTGGTCAGGTCTACTCTATTGTCAACTACAAAGAAACAAAGCGATGGAAAAGAAAGAAAAACTAATCTTTAATTCAACTTACAAGAGAGTAGAAATCCACACAAAAAATATTGTGGGGTTTACATCTTTCTGTTTTATGTTTTTAGAGGTTATTCAGAAAGACCCAAGTACCTTAAAATCCTTAGAAACATAACAACATCTCTCATTCATCAGTGCCCTCAGCATTACCAGACTTGAGATGAAGATGCTTCTCTCGCTTTTGGAAATCTGTCAAACCTTTCCCACTTCCAGTCACGCCCACTTTTCCAAATGGATCTTCCGGAGATTTGAAAATACTCTCCTTCTTCCTCCCTGTAAAGAACCCTACCTGCCAAAAACAAGCAACCAAAACTCGCGTCTCAGAATCAGCGAGCATGAAAAAACAAAACCCATCAAATTGCAATATCTAAACCTTTTTAGTTTTGGCTTTAGTTGTCTGAAACTGTTGCCAAGCATTCTGCTTCTTGTTCTGTGCAACCTCGAGTTGCTCCTGCCTCGCTTTTGACTTGAAAGCATGTATCTTCTTACGCTTTGCAATTTTCTGTAAAACAAGTGAGATGTCATAACACGACCTCATATGACCAAAAAAACAAAAACAAAGGGGTGAAAAGAAATGAATAATCCAATCATCTTTGACTTACCACATCCTCGGGGTCATTAGGATCGATTTTAAGCTTTGCTGGTAGAGTTTTGGATTGAAAATCAGAACTCGCAGATTGCTCAATCTTTCTTTTGAGAGCATTCTTTGTAGCTTCAGCTAGTCTCTCAGCTTCCAATAGAGCATTGTTCTCTATTGGCCTCACATTATCTGGATCAACCTATATGTTGTAACAAGGCAACCTCAACATTAGTTTTTTTTCTAATAGAAAAAACAAACGGGAATAGAAGCATTACCTCTTCCTTGTTACCCCACTCATCATAGGAAACATAATAGCCATTTAGAGTATGTGCCTCAACGGTCGCATCATACCTGAACATTTAACTAGTCAAAGAAAGAAAAAAATGGGGAAGAAGACGTAAAGAATACAGTAGACACATCATGAATTACAAGAGAACCAAGAGTGTTTCGACATACCAATCGCCATCGTCACTATAGACAGCTTGAACTTTTGTTCCAATGGGGAACTTACCCTCATGTATTGGGTCATTCCTTGAATCCTGAAAAAAACAAATTGGAAACCAGTCACGCGTTAGTCACCAAAATTTGTAGTGGGCTTTGGAGTAACATGGATCCGGGTTTACATATCACATAATTAATTTTGTTCCTGCCAAGAGGAACCGACTAAAATAATCACGTAGCAGCATTATGAGGTAAGATGACAGATGGAGAGAGCCAAAAGACGTAAAATGGCAAGGAGAGGAGATAAGATGACAGAAGTAAACCTACCATTTTCCCCCAAGCACCCTCTATTAAATCCGGCGATCCAGCAGTTGCTCCAGCATCTGATAGAGAAATCTCATTATGCTTCGCGGTTGCAAGGAGCTCCTCTGTCAATGCAATCACCTACGTTGTGCAACAACAAGTGTGTCAGAGAACTGAGGATTCTAACAATTTCACACAAAATATATATATCTATTAAGATTTTCAGAAGTAGAACTTCAGAGGTCGAACGCGAGAATATCAGGAGATAGAAGCAGGCTGGCCATCAGGACCCATATTAGCACACACCTGCACAATAAACCAAGATAGAAATGATGAATTCCTTGGCTAATTCTCCTACTTTTCGTTTCATGTATACTCCAACAACTGCTTTTGGCTGACCCAAACTCCACTGCCGGAGTTACATGGCACTCGAAAATATACTCACCTTTCAAACCCCAGAGCTGAAACAACTCCACTGTATCCACTAGCTGTTATATGATGTTGCTATTTCGAGCAACATGGTGACTCCTTCAAATGAGGTAGGGAATAGAAACATAAAGGGCCCTGATATGCAAAAACCTAGATGGCTAGATGCTCAAGTAACCTGATCTAGTTTTATCTATACCGAAGAGTATAAAGATCAATGATTTTCACACACGCTACGGGAGACTAGCAAAAATGACATTAACAACAAAGATGTTAAGATTTAATCACACAAAATCACAGTTTTATGAAAGTAACACTCAAAAGGATGGATCACCTCTTTAAGCTCTTTTTCCATGTCTGCATATTCCGAGTTTCTAGGGTCTTCAGACAAAAGCTGCCTAACCTGTGACCAAAAGAGTGTAAAATCTATCAAATTAGCCAGAGGAGAAGCAAGTGCATGATCACAATCATACCACTCTATCAAAACTAAACCAAAAGATCTATCAGATAGACCCAAAAGGAACAAGCACAGGAACATTATCATTCTATTCCACAAGCAGGTACGAGATATGCAAACTTCGAAACGGCATATAAAAACACCTAAAAAGACAACGATCTCCACCTCACGAGTACCCTTTTTCACCCGAACTCGAAACAGCGAATTAAAATGAAACTTAAGAACACTTATTCAATCAACGAATCCCTAAATAAGCATCCTTACGAACCCTAACTCGATAACAATTATACAGAACCCTTATGAGCTCAAATTTAGATATCGCAGCATTCAATTTTTCTTTACCGAATTCTAAAGCCTCCCCAATTCTGTAAGTCCGAGGAATTGGAACCACAAAAGAAATTCTATAAAAAGAAGAGAAGAAATAATCGTTCGAACCTGTTCGAGCTGCTCTTTGTAAGTAGTGAGATTCGAAGCTAGCTCTTTGATACTCACTTCTTCTTCTCCTCCTTCCATCTTTTCTCCAAAACTGAAACTCGATTCCAAATTAGAGAATTCCCCGATAGTTCTACACTGAGATATTTCTCCTCTCCGATGTTCTTTGTCGCGGAGATATTTTTATGAGAACGAAAAAAAAAACGAAGCTTATTCTTAAATCAAAACTGCACGCCGTTTTGCACCGTCTCGACGCGGCGCGTTTATTTAATTTCAATAATAGCCCTACACTTAATAAACGTTTATACATTTATCCAAAAAGGATATTTAATTCAATAATACCCCTCCCTCGATTGAAGTCATTCAATAATAAACAATGATCAGATGAAAAAGCATCGGAGCTGAATTCAAAATGGCGATTTCTACATTAGTCTCAATCTATCCTTTCACTCTAGCTTCCTCATCCAGAAAAACCCATCTCCTGACTTCAATACCCACTAGGGTTTTTTCATCTTCGAATTCTCCAGGATTGAATCAAAACAGTCTCCTAAATAATCAAAGTTACAGTCTTCTCTACCCAATACGCCGTCATTTCACGAGGCCTTGTTCTTCTCCAGATGGGTTTCTCGGAAAAGCCGAAGATGACGAAATGGAAACAGTTCAGCTTCCTTCTATTGGCGTAAGCCCATTGAAATTCGCGATATGCGTTGCGTTCTGGGCTTCTTTCTCTTTGCTTTGGTTTGCCAGGTCTGGCGATGCGAAAGCGGCGGCTGATTCCATCAAATCATCGAGCTTTGGTCTCAGAATCGCCGCCGCACTTCGCCGATTTGGTTGGGCAGACGAAGCTGTGGTGTTTGCTTTAGCCACACTTCCGGTTATTGAGCTCCGTGGCGCTATTCCCGTCGGTTATTGGATGCAGCTTAAACCTACGGTTCTCACTTTCTTCTCTGTTATTGGGTTAGTCTCATAAATCTTCACACGTTGCATAATACCGAAACCTTGAACAGAAAATTAGTTTGGATACATTATACATATTGATATTGTTGTTACTTTGTACTCAGACCAGAGTTTGCAAGTGTCTCATTAGTGATTCTGGTGATAAAAGTGTGAAATTTGAGCCTGACCTTTATCTGAAATGTTCTTTTATGTTTGAGGTTACACATTTCTGCTGTTTAGTTGAATCTATAATAAGTTTTGAATAAAAAACGTTTGACTATTGCAATCTCTCTTGTTTGAGGAACACCTTTCTGATGTTTAGTTGAATCTGTGAGATTGAATGAGATTGAGTTATATCAAGCAATGGTTCAATCCATATTCATATGATTCCATTATATGAGCAAAAAGAAGTGACACTGACTTTGGTTTTTGCAGCAATATGGTTCCGGTTCCATTCATCATACTCTACCTCAAAAAGTTTGCGTCTTTCTTTGCGGGTAAGAGCCAAACAGCTTCTAAACTACTCGAAATCTTGTTCAAAAGAGCTAAAGAGAAAGCTGGGCCTGTGGAAGAGTTCCAGTGGTTGGGGCTAATGCTCTTTGTAGCTGTTCCATTCCCTGGAACCGGTGCTTGGACAGGAGCTATAATAGCATCGATCCTCGACATGCCGTTCTGGTCTGCTGTTTCGTCTAATCTCTGCGGCGTTGTGTTGGCTGGACTGCTTGTGAACTTGCTGGTGAATCTTGGTCTGAAAGAAGCCATTGTGGCTGGTATTGCTCTCTTCTTTGTATCTACATTTATGTGGAGTGTTCTCAGAAACATTAGGAAGTCTATAAGGCCATCTTTGCCTTGAATTGGTTTGAGATGCTGAAGAAGAGTTCTTCACATATTGGTTCTTGTTTCTTTAACTGTTAATAATTTTGAATGATGGTCGTCTTCTTTTCACCAGTCTCATCTTATCATATACATTTTCTTACTGTATACAAAGGAATCAGAATTTGTCATATGTGAACTTTACATGACAAGGTAAGAAAACATAATCATTATATTGCAGACGCTATAAAAACTATCAAAGGGGGATGTAGCTCAGATGGTAGAGCGCTCGCTTAGCATGCGAGAGGTACGGGGATCGATACCCCGCATCTCCATTTGTTATTCATTTTTTTTTTCCATGTCGTGTGGCTTTAGTCAAGGCCCATTAGTTTGATAAAGAAGCCCCTTTTATTCGAGTTTCAATCCTGATTTTTACTACATGTCAAACAAATCAAGTAGTTCTTGTCTTACCATCTTTGACTTGAATGGTTTTTTTAGATGTCGAAGAAGAATTTTTCAAATATTGCATTGGTTCTTGTTTCTTCAACTGTCAAGTGTTAACAATTGATATGAGCAAAGCCGCGAAGCCTGATTTTTCCTTCTAATAAAAAAATAATAATCCAAACCATTTTCATCGTATAAAGCATAACACGAAAGTCTTTTGGGCAACTACATCGCTCATGCCGTGGTGAGATCAGTGGCGGAGGTAGTATGTTGGGAGGAGGTGAAGTAACACCCATGAATAGTTTTAAAATAGTAACTTTATTACATGTTTTGTGTTGAATCCGACTCAGAAAAATTATTGACCTAAAAAAAATCAAAATTTGACTCGCAATAAAATTTTCTCTGACTCAACAAAGGATATTGTTCATCAGATAAACTAGTTGTTTTATGCGCGTGCGCCAAAAGTATATCAACTTTTAAGGACATCATTTTGGCTTAGTTCAGCGTTTTAGTCATTATGGATGCAAAAGTTAAGGTGTACAAACGGCATATCTTTTTTTAATTTTTGTTAATAATAATATATGTATCAATTATATAATAGTTTGATATTATGGCATTTGATAAATGATAATTAATATTTGTTCCTAAAAAAGATAATCATTACATAAGATTACAAAATAATATTGTAAAAACAGTTAATCTAGCTGTTTGGAAGATAATATTTTGAGATTGAAGGATCTAAAGCGTTATGAAATTATACGAAATGGGTGTTAAACGAAATGGGTGTTCAACGTCTATAAACCGCCCCTTCGCAAACGTTGCAGACTTGCAGTCTTGGAGATGACCAACCAACCTTTAAAATATAATACATAATTTTAAATATATCATTATATTATTTTTTGTTGAGTGATTTAATTTTTATTTTCAAATAAATTAGGATAATTAAATTTTAGTACAAGTGAAAAACAATTATGATATTGAATAAATTAAAAAATTAACTCCAACCTATAAAATCTTAAGACACAACAAAATATTCAATATAAATTTGAGAAGATAACAGTTTATATAAAAAAATATAGAGAAGAAAAAATAAATAAAGAAAAAGAAGAATGGATACAAAAATATACAAAATTTTAAAACATGGAAAAAGACATGGATTCAATGCAAGATATGTAAAAGAAATCCTCAAAATGATAAAATAAAAAACAAAAAAATATTATAATATTAAGATTTAGACAAGTGAAAAGAGTATAAAAATTAAAGAATAAATAAAGATTCGTAAAATAATCTATGAAAGAGATTGCACAGATCATCAAGAAAAAAAATTAAAAAATTAATTTTTTTTTTAAAAAAGATAAAATTAATAGTTAAAATATAAATTTAAAAATATATTATTTAAAATTCAAATTAAAATAAAATTCGCGCATGGCGCGGATTCTCTCCTAATAATATTATAAAAACAGTTAATCTAGCTGTTTGGAAGATAATATTTTGAGCTTCAAAGATCTAAAGCGTTATGAAATTATACGAAATGGGTGTTAAGCGTATATAAACCGCCCCTTCGCAAACATTGCAGACTTGCAGTCTTGGAGAAGACCAACCAACCTTTAATATATATATATATATATATATATAGTACGTGAAGTTGATGGTGAATAATATATATATCGATGAAAAAAAAGAAACGATTTTCTATACTAACATTAGTCCAAAAATAATTGTAATAATTTGTACGTAATAATAAATATAAACATATCAATCAAGCCTTAGCTGTATAAAATTTTATAAGACTTGTTTTTTTGGACCAATTAACAACTTCGATCTTTGACAAAACAAGCAACCAGACGAAGACATAGTTAATGGGGAGAAAACAAAAAAAAAGAAAAGCAAAACTTATGAGAATATATATATTTTTTGGTGCGTCTGTTAGATAATCATCATCGTCTGTTATCAATATTTAATTTTACCCAATTTCTAGTGGAAGTTGTTTATGTTGTAATATAACTAGTTACATTATATATAACTAAATTTAATCAAGTATATTAGCTTATATTATTTACAATTATTACTTTGACAATATACATATTGCTTTTAATTTGCTAGATTACAAAAACTTCTAATTGTTCTCACCTCAGATTAGTTTGTTTTTGTTTCTGTCGACCAGCTTTAGCTGCATATAAAGTTAATACAATGACTTTCTGCATTAAGGTGTACGTATATATTACTCATAATAAAAATACTCTGAAAACTATAGCAGTTAGCCTATTTTATATCTGCCACTATATGACTCGATGACTAATCACGATGAGATTATATCATTATTTTTAGCGATTCTGTAGGTAGAAGAAGAAATTTTAAACGAATTGCAAATGGGAGTCGTCGCAAGCATGACAACGTTTCATGTCTATGTGTGTATAATGTTTGTCTTTATATATATATATATATATATATACACATGTATAGGGAGAAGAACAATATCCCAAACCCTAAAAAACAATCTTTGATCGAGAGCAGCCATGGACTTGGTCGGAGAATTTCACAAGGTGGAAACTGATGGGAAGCCACATCTTTTATACCACAACGTTAAATATCCCCTACCACAAATAGACAGCACAAACTCCTCCGGTAAAGCAGCCACTGGTTCCGGCGAAAACCTCCTTCTTCAACCTCTTTTCGTGTGCCCTACGGTACGAGTGGAATCAGCCTTACAGACTGCCACAGCCACTTATGTATTTTTGTATAAATACGGTGAACCAATCTGTGAACTCTTTTCCAAGATCGAGACTTCCCCTCTCTTTGATGACACCAGCAAGGATCATCATCATGTACTCCCTCTATTTTGGTGTAACAATAAAGAAGCTGATCCATACGATGAGTGCCATGCTTGCAGAGTCCAAACACTCGGAACAGACTATTACTTCTGCGTCGAGTGTGATAAAAGGTACCACAAAGAATGTGTCGAGTCTACACTCGAGATCAATTATCCTTCCCACGTCAAACATTCTCTTCAGCTTTACTTTTCTCAAACTAGTTCTGACCATTGCATATGCTGTAGACAAGTAGCACATGGTATGGTTTATTATTGTGACCTCTGCAAAATTTATATGCATGTGCTTTGTGCTAAGGCGACGATACCTTTTTTTATAGACAAACCAAAAAGACATGACCATATCCTCACCCTTTTCCCTAGACAAGCTTCCTTAACTTGTAATATTTGTGGTTTGATAGATAAACTTCATCTCACCTACGTATGTCGTTCTATATGCGATTTCGTAGCCCATAGTGATTGCATCTATATCCCACAAACCATAAGAATATCTCGTCACCACCACCGTATCTCTTTTATTTCTTCCCTTCCTTTTGAAGACGGGTCTTGTGGGGTTTGCCGCCGGAAGATCGACAGTGATTATGGTGCGTATACATGTAATTTGTGTAGTGGCTACGTTGTTCACACAAGATGTGCATTGCGTAACGATATATGGGATGAACAAGAACTCGAGGGAGTGCCAGAAGAAGACAAAAATGTCGAGCCGTTCGAGAGGATAGTTGATGGAATAATACTGCATTTTTCTCATGACCATTGTCTGAGCTTTGAATCCAGCAGAGTGTATGACGAAAGCAAGTATTGTCAAGCGTGTGCTATCCCAATCTACGAAGAATACTTCTATGTATGTATGGAAGAATGTAACTTCGTCTTACATGAAACATGTGCAAATGCTCCCCGTAAGATGATTCATCCGCTACATCCTCATACACTTAAACTAGAGGCAGTCACTGAAAAAGGTTCATTCCGTTGTAGTCTATGTATTCGCATAAGCAGTGGCTTCGTCTATGGGTGTACCAAACGGGATTGTGACTACCAGCTAGATGTACGCTGTGGCTTGGCTTCTGAGCCATTTGAATATCAAGGCCACCAACACCCCTTATTCCTAGCTTTAGACCCAAAAGAAAATCCAATGTGCCATGTTTGCAAGTCAACGGATGATCTGAAGGTATTAAACTGCATTGAGTGTGATTTTGTTATATGTTTCAAATGTGCTACTTTACCATACATGGTAAGGTATAAGCATGATGAACATTACCTCACATTTTGTCACGGAGATGAGGCGAGTGACTCAGATTGGTGTGAGTTATGTGAGGGAAAATTAGCAATTGGAGGCAAAGAAGGGTTCTATAAATGCAATGACTGCTCCACCACGATTCATATTAATTGCTTACTTTGGGATGAACCATATTTGAAGCCTGGTCCTACGTCTATCCAATTCAGAGAAGATACGTATATTTTTCGCAACAATTCTCCTTCTCGACCAATTTGTCTTTTTTGCGGTAGCCGTTGTATGTATCCAATGTTTTTGGAAGTAGGAGGATTTATAATATGCTGTTCCCTTGAATGTTTCGGAATGAAGTTACTACTCTTGTGATTTGTACTAGATCAAGAAGATTATAATATAATAAACTAGGAGAAGGTCCGTACGTTGCACGGATTAGTGATAGTGATAATTTTAATGTTTAATTTTTAAAATTTATTTTATAAAATTTATTAGTAAAAATTTGTGGATAAATATTAATTTTTATTTTGTAAATATCATGTAGTTTTATAATTTTGTATTGAAAGATTGGTTGAATAATAATATCTATAGTGAATGAGAATTTCTTTTCGACAATAATTAAGGACATGTTATTTTATAGTATAACCAATCTGAAATATATTTGTGATGAAATTTGTGAATGTAAAATTAAATGTTAAGATATTTTTTGGTCCTTGTAGATTATCAAAACATATATCACAATTGTCATATTCTTCTTGTGTAGCTTGGATTTATGTTCTCTCTACGTCTTCAATTACAAAATCAACATATAGTTTTCTTGATGCATTTGGATTGAAATCTTCAATTTCAAAAGAGACTTCGAGGCATTGTGTGTTATGTGGTCGACGTGATAGCATAGATTTCCGAATAAAGTTTATTAAACTTTCGGTTAATGTACTTGATGTTGTGTCATCCATATCATGATAAGTGAGGTAGAAGTTAATCATATTTTTGAAGATAGTGTTATTTACTTGAAGTATTTGATCGGTGCTAAAACGGATTGTGTAGTTGATGTTCTATTTTTGACGGAGTGGACGTGTGATTTTGAGACGCAGTTTGTTCCGGTTGACTGTGTGAAAGAAATTATATGATAGTGTAATGCATATATATATATATTATATTGGAAATTTATGTTGTAATAAAAGTGAGTTGTGTTGTAGATTGTTGTTTTGTTCTTTCTATTTATAGATTGTTGTAGAATCTCTATTGCAGTTTTTTGTTTTTATTTTTTTGTATATTGTATTTAATTATTTAATGTAGTTGGATTTTTTATTTTTTTGTTGAGAAGTTTTTCCTTCAAATGTAAATGTGTAGAATGAAGGTATGTCAGCCCTGAAAATTTTGGGACTCAGGACGGAAATCTACGGCTATGGGACAGAAACAGAAAATTAGTGAATTGGAAAATAATTCTCAAAAGGAAATATGATAGAACGTCCTAGAAAATTTCAGAATGATTTGAAAAAATATATATAGAATTTTCAAGTTTTTCATTTTTGAACGGGTAATTCGGGTACACGATCTAATACTCATTCCCTTCCCATACCCGTATTAATAAAATAAATGGTTTCGAATGGATAATTATTTTAAACGGGATAGGGAATGGGACGAAAAATTCGGGACAGTACAGGAGGGAACAGGAAACCCGTCCCAAAATTTTCAGGGCTCGTGATGAAAAAACTTTATTATATGTTATAAGATATCACATATGTTTTTTCTATAGTTATGTAGTTAATTATAGTTTTTCTAGTTATTGAAAATGAAGTACACATATTATTAAATTAAGAACAACAAAATAAAAAGATGAATTAAATGTTACAATTATGAATTACACATTTTATTTTTTTAATGTATTTATGTTTTTTTTTCTTTAAATGTGGGTGACACATCATCTGCCACATGTTAGCATTTCAAAGCTCACTTTTCAAAAAACCTTACTTTATTATATAAAATCTTTTCGCACAAAGTTTTTCTCTATCAAAACACACAATTTGAACAACTTAACCCACTGAAAGCTAGACCAAGGAATTATAGAAATGGTGAAATCGATGAATAATACTTTTATTTCTTTCGACTTAAAAGGTTCTACAACGCATAGACATGATCGTACGATCGACCTTCCTCCATGTAGGAAAGTCCGGATTTGGCACATCAGTGGATGAACCTATGTCCAAAATCTAGGAGCTGTTAAATTCCGGGAGCCACTATTGTTGTTCATTGCATCATAACTTTTTCTACAAAGTTGCAATTTATGTGCAGGACTCCACTGGAAACATAAATAGACTCAAATACCTTCACCATAACAAAGTATTTTCGAATCGTCTTAATGGACACAAAACAGACTATACGCTTTCCAGATATCATGGTTTTTTTGTAGACTAGTTTGTTATTGTATTCATCGATGACATTTTTGGCAATTGAATGCTAGTTTAAGAAAATGCAATCTACAGTACATGATTTAGAGCATCTCCAATGAGATTCTATTTTTGTCTCTAAACTCTATTTTTAGAGTAAAACCATCTCCAATGGTACTCTATATCCTACTCTAAAAATAGAGATCTCTATTTCCAACTCAAAATTTGGAGTCACAAATAGAGATCTCTATAAAAATAGAGTTGAATTTTTGTATTTACAAAATAATCCTTTACATTTTGATATGTTTTTATTTTGTATATAAAAAAAATTATATGTTTTATTTTACACTTAAACAAAATTAAATCAATGATAACTAATTATATAACTAATTAAAATATGTAAATGAAACATTGAATGATATTAAATTAAAAATAACATGATACATGATTAAAAATTATTTTTCTGGAAAATGTTTAATTTTAATGAAATCAAAATTTTATGTATTTTTTGTTAAACATATAAGATAAATGAATAAAATTTGTATATTTGTAAAGTAAAAAGATCTATAAGAAATTAATAACTAAAGAAAAGTATAATATAATGGGAATATTCTTTTTTTAGAGAAGAAAATAGAGGTGATCATTGGAGTAAATTTACTCTCTATTTATAGAAAACTCTATATTTAGACTAAAAAATAGAGTTAACCATTGGAGATAGTCTTATAAAACCCATGATATATGGAAAGAGTATTCCGTTTTGTGTCCATTAAAACGGTTTGACATCTTTATATACATAGTGTGATCCGTTTCTGAGTACTTAATAAATGTGAAAGCCTTCGTTTCTATCTTCTATTACCATCTTTTTGTTTTGAAGATTTTTCAGATTTGATCACAGTTACTTCAAAACCCGGCGATTGAATTCCAGACATAAAGGACTCATCAGACAAAGTTTTGGTAATCACAATAAAGACTCTTTTTTTCATGTACAACAATAATATATATAGCAAAGAGATATGTCGAATTCACTTCATACTCTTCTCTACTTCTTTCTAAGAAGCATTTACTTCGTGGCGTATATTATTAGCTTGTCACCATGAATGAGCTCCTAACCGCAACTCTAACCGCACCGACCACACTCAGTTGCCTTGTCTCCGGTCTCGGCTCTTTACTTTCAGTATTTCCGCAACTTGCTTCCACCTGAACACCTACAAAATATGCCGTCTGAAACCACATATGAAAAAGAAAAAACAGAGCACAATCAGTTCACTGAATTCTCTTAGTCATAAAGACTTTGGTTGCAAGGTGTTTTTTCTTTCAAAAACTAATCACCAGTCGCAATGTTTCATGTAGTGATGTCCAATTCGGTTCTAAATGAGTCTAAGCAAACCTTAATCAATTCGAAATTAAACCAAAGAAGAATAAAACAGGTTTGGTTAAATTTTTTATCCGGACAACCAGAGGTCCAGAACCAAAACCTCAGTCTCTTTAAAAAAAAAAATGTATTTGCTAAAAGAGTTGAATCTGAAACGACATATCCTTTTATTTCTTTTTTCATTTTACTTGTTGAAACCAGGTTTTGTATAGACGCGAGACAATGTAGCAACGGGATATACCTTGCCTGAAGCATTACGAACTGGTGATATGTGAAGAAGATTCCAGAATGTGCTCTTATCTTTTCTGTTACTGATAAAATATAAATGATCAGACAAAACAATCAAAGAAACAAAGAATCTCTTGCATAAACGTTTTGAAGAAATTAATCTTCAACCTGTAATTTAGTATTTGCACTGTGCATGATTGTCCATTTAAAATGCACTCCTTCATCTGCACCAAGAAAACAAAAAAACAAAAAACACTCACAATTTCAAAATTCCATGAAACTCGCCCGCGCATTACTAATTAAATTTAAAACGAAATCACTACCTCGTATAGTACTGAGGAATCTGTATCAACTCCACTCAGAAATCTACAATTTTGTCCCAACACTTCTTGTCTCTTGTATCCTGCAAACATCGGAATAAAATAAGAGCTGTGCCACTATCTAATAAATGTTGCCACAATGGTTCTCATAACAAACACTCACCAGTCAATGTCAAAAAGGCATCACTCGCATAAACGATAGGCATGTCGGGTAAGCATGGATTGGTTCTGCAAAAGTCACCATAAGAATGTCATGAGAAAATCTTTGGTAGCAGACTTGCAACTCCGTAGTCAAACCAAGAACAACAAAAAAAAAACAAAAACTCACAATACGAAACTTTGTTTGATTCTACCGAGAGAAATAACTAACGACGAGCTTAAGCAGTCTGCACCACGCAAGCAGTATCGCTTTCCACAGACTAATCTGCCAGAGAACTCGCTGTAACGCGTCAAAACGGACAATACATTGTTAATTGCTTCAGCAGCTCTTAGCTTCTCGGACTCACTCGCTTCACAGTGTTCCCAATCCTCTAATCCTGCAGTATAACAATGAATTAGAAACCTAAATTTGAAGCAACGATTACAATGACTTAAAACCCTTAATCAAATAGTTAGAGCGTTCATCATTTGGCTCGACTCAGCTATAGAATGGAGTTTTTGGCTGGTCTTAAAGCTCTGTGAGGAATTTCATCAAACAAGTGACAGGCAATACTTGAAACCGAACCTTGTTCATCAAATTCCAACGGTAGAGCTCGATCCTGATGCACGAAATTACCCAAGCAAACCTCTCTTCGACAAGAACCAAACACCAACTCGGAACGATCCGACATATCTCCGCTCAGACCCGACCCGTTTCTCATCTTCCGGTGATGCTCTTGTCCCGAAATCGGGACCTGAACCGCCACGAAATGGATCACTTTCCCGTCGTCTTTCCCAAAAACAGGAAACATATGAAAGAGCATCCAAAACGGCGATCCCGATTTTCGGTAATTCAAAAGGCTCACTTGAACCGGCCTCTCTTCGCGAATCGCCTCGCGGATCTCCATGATCGATCTCCGATTAGTCTTAGGCCCCTGAAAAGCCCTCCCATTTCTTCCGATGACTTCTTCTCGCGAGTACCCTGACATTTTCAGGAACCCAGGGCTCGCGAAAACAATCGGGTGACCCGAAATAAACGGGTCGGTGATTGTGAAATTGTGAGGGAGCTCGTCTAGTGCCTCTTTGATCCATAGCGAGTAGCGGGCGTTAAAGGATTCTTCTTCCTCAGTAGTGAAATCCGATTCTGAAGATTCCGCTATGGACATAATCGTAGCGAACACTCGATGACTAGTATCACTGTTCTTCTTCTTCTTCTCAGTCTACTGTTCAGTGCCAATCCCATGTGGGTTTTGAGGCGGGACTGAAAGCTTTTCTTCGAGTGAATTCGAAAACACGAACCACCGAGTTACGAAATTGAATCGGAATTCAAGAAAACCCAGATGTAGTCATGGAGATTCGCAGCTCTTTGACGCCCAAGGATTTTCCGGATTCGGACAAGATATGAAAAACAGAGCGATTCGAAGGAGTGAATGAAAGATAAGGATCGAGCAATTAGCGTCAATCAATGAATCTCTCTGGAAGAGACCTTCTTTGTTCTTCTTTTCTCTCTTTGTCTGATTTGTTTGTTCTTTCGTTTTCTGTGGCTAATGGAAGAGGACGATTTTTTTGTTTTTTTTTTGTCGTATCTCTCTGACTCTCTGTACTTCGTTTGTCTCAAATCTTAATTAAAAAACAGAGATATTTTTTTTTTTTAGCATCTTTTTATTTTCTAATTTTGTAAAAAATGGTTACAATCATTTCAACAATTATCCACAAGGATTTTGGATAACTACAAGTTTTATGTAGGGTATGATGCATAAGCGCACTTGATACTCAGTGATCCAATCATTTTAAATATCGTAATTTCGGAATTTGTAAAACAAGAAAACCAAAATTTCCAAAATTTATTTCTATTTGATTTTTTAAGATATCAGTTAATAAAAAACATATAGTAAATTTATTTGTTTATTGAAAGCATTCAACAAAAAAATCTATCTGAAATTTAAAACAATGAAATTTTAAAAAATTTAGTTATCAACTTATCATATTCATTTGATTGAAAAAATTAATAATTTCTGTTAAATCATACCGGATATTTTGGCAACTTTACTCACCTCTTATTTATTTTTGCGTGTGTGTGGGTCCTACAAACCGAGATTCCACGTAATCTAAGGCAGGAAAACGACAAAAATCTGACTGTGTCCATACTTATCTATTCGTGTCGTGTGCCTTCTTCGTTTGAGACTTTGAGTATCAAATAACATTGTACGAGCCTATCATAAATAACACGTGTCATTCAACCATCGCTTATAATGGACTGGAATAACAATTTCATTCGGCCCATTGGGTTGCTGAAATTTGTGGATCCGAGGGTAACAAAAGTATTACTCCATGAATAGAAAATAATTTAACTATTTAAGTTCGACTATTATTTATTTTTCGTAACAATTGTGAATTGCGAGCACGATTAAAAGCATTTAATTTTACAAAACCATAGAATAGAAAATAATTTTTAGACATATTCTCTTTGACGTTTTTAAAAAAAAATGATTAGACATTTGTTGCAACGGATTCTAACGTTGGTTGTCCATTTGTTTTTTTTTAACAAATGTTTATTTATCCTGTATTTTAATGAAATTTTTCAAAAAATGGAGGAATTCATGTATTAAAAAAAATGTTTTTATAAGAAACGAATATTTTGATTGAATTCTTTTCATAATAAATCCTAGCTAAACAAAGATAATAAATGCTCACTTGAAAAGTAATATTAGGTTTAAAGTCAAAAATAACTGAATATATTCCACAAAAGAAGGATGAAACGAAGAAAGAACAATAAAAACCAGCCAAACTATAATTGGTTTTTCAAGAAAACAAACAGAGAGTTTAAAAAATCAATGGTTACCTAATAATGACTCTGTTAATCGTTAATCCTCCATTAATGTGTTTCATCTTCCCTCTCTCTCTTTCAAGTTCCTTGTTATTTAAGCAAACGATGAACCCGATCATCTATTTCTAACCCTGGGCCGACCAGAAAACTTTTTGGACGACCCAAGTTTCAAGGGTTCTTCTTCACCGGAGTAAAAACAAAAATAAAAATCTCTCACCGTCAGATTGCAAATGGCGGTTGCTTGTTTGAATCTCGGTAGCTACGTTTTCGCCTTCGTATCGTTGTCTCTCGCAGTCGTGGCTCCATCGGTTCAAGCCCACGTCGCGGTCTTCGATGAATACTGGACGCAGCGTCAAACCGACGCGTTGCAACAAACTGTGGAGTCTTTTGACCCGAACCCGTTTAACGTCACGGACCACTTGAACTACCATGCCGCATTGTGGGTTCTCTAAATATCAATCTCGTTAATTAGGGTTTTTAATTTGTCTTTAAAACCTAACTTCTTACAGAAGTTAACCAATGTTTCCTCAACCCGTGCATGGTGGTACGGTGGTTTTGGATTTAAGGCCAAATGCGTGAGCTCGCTAAAGCCTCAGATTCGCCACGTACCACCGTGTAGACCATTTGGTCACCCGAACGTTTTATACTTGTGCGTTTGTGAAAAACTATTTGCCAAAGATTCGTTTATGTGAAATCCAGAAACAAGATTCAAGTTTTTAACATCCGACTAATTCTTTCAAAATACTTTGGAGCTAAATCTACGAAAACATTCTGTTTTTGTTTTCCTCTCAGAGCAATGGAGACGACTGGTGCAGGAAACGGAACAAGGAGAGAGCTCACACAAGTTGGAGGAGGTCGGAAAATAAAGAGACGTGGCGGAAGGTACGAATCCCTTAACGCCATCGATAAATGCTGGCGGGGCGACAAAAACTGGGACAAAAACCGCAAAAAGCTAGCGGACTGCGTCCTCGGATTCGGCCGGAAAACAACCGGAGGGAAAAATGGACCGATCTACGTAATCACGGACGCATCGGACGACGATCTCATGAACCCCAAGCCAGGAACTCTAAGATACGCCGTGACTCGCGACAGACCGCTATGGATCGTATTTGCAAGAAGCATGATCATAAAACTGCAACAGGAACTGATCATAAACAACGATAAAACCATCGACGGCAGAGGAGCGAGTGTTCATATAACCGGAGGTGCGGGTTTAACGTTGCAGTTCGTGAGGAATGTGATCATACACAATATCCATATCAAAGAGATTAAACGTGGGGCTGGTGGGTTGATTAGAGACTCCGAACAACATTTCGGGCTTCGAACAATGAGTGATGGTGATGGGATCAATATATTTGGAGCGACGAATGTCTGGATCGATCATGTCTCAATGACGAATTGTTCTGATGGGATGATCGATGCGATCATGGGATCGACCGCGATTACTATCTCCAATTCTCATTTCACCGACCATAACGAGGTAAAGAAGGCTAAGGCTTATAACCGAACCAAAATATTTCTGAAATATGAAACACATTCAACTTTATCAAGAAACTCTACCCTAAATGCAAACTCAAACGCAAAAAAAAAAAAACAAATTTGCAGGTGATGCTGTTTGGGGGTAAGAACGAGGATGTGATCGACAAGAAAATGCAGATAACGGTTGCGTTTAACCATTTTGGTAAGAGACTGGTTCAAAGAATGCCAAGGGCCAGATACGGTATGATCCATGTAGTGAACAATGACTACACTCACTGGGAAATGTATGCAATTGGTGGAAACATGAACCCTACCATTATAAGTCAAGGCAATCGTTTCATTGCTCCTCCTCAAGAAAACTGCAAGCAGGTTAAAAAACCACTACATTTTTCTAATCAACTAATCACTAAACTACACTTTAGACACAACTGAGAGATATTTTTTATAAAAAAAATGCAGGTTACAAAGAGAGAGTATGCACCTTATACAGAGTGGAAATCATGGAACTGGCAATCAGAGAGAGATTACTTCTTGAACGGAGCTTACTTTGTGCAATCGGGAAAGTCAAACGCGTGGAGCTCTGCCCCGAAAAATCCAATCCCTAGAAAGTTTGCGATCCGACCTCAGCCAGGAACAAAGGTAAGAAGACTCACCAAGGATGCTGGTACGCTAGGTTGCAAACCAGGCAAGTCCTGCTGATAAAAAATTTCCATGTTTCGTGCGTTTGTGTGTGTTTCCGTGTTGTTATGGTAAAACAAACAAAAAAAAAGAATTGTATTTGTTGTGGATGGTGTTTGTAACGATTTGTGCATAATGCAGTACGGATAATTATTAGGCTTCGTTATTTTTTTGGCTGTGGAAAACAATCAAGGGGAAAAAAAAGCACATTCTTTTGTTTTTTTCAATCTTCTTTCTTGCCCGAAAGTGAGATTAATTTAAACACCAATACATAATAATCACTCCTATTCTCAGTATCCTATACTACATCTGTTATATCATCAAACCTTGATGATATTTGGTACAATCTGAATCAGCCTTCAAGTAGCTCTATCTTCTCGCTTTCTTGCAAACCCTGAAACTTGTCAAGAGANGTGCAATCGGGAAGGTCAAACGCGTGGAGCTCTGCCCCGAAAAATCCAATCCCTAGAAAGTTTGCGATCCGGCCTCAGCCAGGAACAAAGGTAAGAAGACTCACCAAGGATGCTGGTACGCTAGGTTGCAAACCAGGCAAGTCCTGCTGATAAAAAAATTTCCCTGTTTCGTGCGTTCGTGTGTGTTTCCGTGTTGTTATGGTAAAACAAACCAAAAAAAAAAAGACTGAAAAAGAATTGTATTTGTTGTGGATGGTGTTTGTAACGAATTGTGCATAATGCAGTACGGATAATTATTAGGCTTCATTATTTTTTTGGCTGTGGAAAAAAAGCACATTCTTTTGTTTTTCAATCTTCTTTCTTGCCCGAAAGTGATATTAATTTAAACACCAATACATAATAATCACTCCTATTCTCAGTATCCTATACTACATCTGTTATATCATCAAACCTCGATGATAGTTTGGTACCAATCTGAATCAGCCTTCAAGTAGCTCTATCTTCTCGCTTTCTTGCAAACCCTGAAACATGTCAAGACAAAGATCAGATGGGTGTAGGTTTAATGAATCCACTTGCTGCATCTGATTATATCCGCGACTGTATTTGATATCATATATTGATCAGACAATACCTCTGAGCTTGAAGTTTCTTTGTTTGTAAGTACTATACATGCGTTTGACTTCCCAGAAAGCCGAAGCTTCTCCTGCAAGACCACATGGAGCAAGTTATCATAAAAGGTCTAGGGACAAGATGAAAACAGCGGAGAGGTAAGACCAGCAGATTATTGCTTGGAACTATATGCATGTTCATTCATATGTAGAACTTCACAAGAATACTTACCTGCATCAGAATATCAGGCATCTTGTAATTTTCTCCACCCAAAGAGTCACATAGATACATTAAACCCATATTTGCAATATTCTGCCCAGAGAGAAACAAAAAGAAACAAAAGAAGGCAGATAAGTAAATTAGCTGCCAATGTTCCCTACAGATGTCATTGAGCTGATGTTCAGAACATTAATAAAGAATAAGAAAGGAAATGAAGCTACCTGCTTGTACTCAATACTATCTAATTTTCCACCCTGAAAAAAATGGGAATTAGATCGAATCAGTATGCAACAATGACCACTAGAAGCTATGTATTGTTTTTGTTTGCTATATTCATGAGTTTAAGTTAATGTTAAGTTGATAAGTAAGGAAGAGAGAAAAAGTCCTATTGGTGGTCACATATCATCTCAAATTCTTGTAGCCAGACATGTTATCTGCTCGTGCTGACAACAAATAAACAGAGAAAAAGTTCATTTTAAACAGCTGTACACGCACCATACCACCAAACATGCTATGCATTGCGTCAAAATCATCTCCAATGTTGGCCAGATCTTCAAGAGCCAAACCCATCTGTTCCATAGATCTGAAACTTATTAATACCACCCTAAAAAGAGAACAAATCTTGATACTTGTTATTGCAATGCTCGTACATTATCCTTGACTCCATTTAAGAGATCCTTCTGCGAGTCCAGCTTATCGCCCGTCTTCTTAAGCCGTTCGGACAAGTGCTTCTTAGCATTCTGACCAACAACATAAGCAAAAGCACTGTACAATTAGAATCCCTTAAAGATCATATCCAAGGCCTGATACAGGAAGCAACAACTGATCGAAGAAGCACTCACAGAAATAGCTTCTGAAACAGTGTCCAAATGCTTACTCAGGTTCGACACTGCATTTTCCATGTTCCGCTTGGTTATGCACATGATGTCAGAGAATGACATCCCCTACCACAGATACAAACATCAGCTTCATAGAGATCATCCCAAAAGACAGATACTAGGGTCTATAAGATACCTTATACCACATGTAGCCATAGCCTATAGCTCCCAATGTTGCTGCCGGGACTATAAACGGTGTAAAGTCAGCTGGAAAGTGTAGCAGAGAAATGTGAGAGAAATTACAAAAAAACACACACACACATTCTTCAAAAACACCAAATCAGAACTAGCCGGAGACAAACCTCCCTGAGCTCCATTCATGACGGTTATCTGCCGCGACGAGGCCATTTGCCTGACCTCCATTGCTAATCGTTGCATCTACAAAATCCCACACAGTTAACTTTCTATTCACACACACACCCTTCACCTCAAGATTCCTACACAAAATTACCTGAGTAGCCATGGCATCAGAATCGTCATCTGAATGATCTCCGGATTTCTCAAATCGCTTAACCAAAGCCTTCAGATTTGGGTGATGAAGAAATCAAAACAAAAAAAGACCTTTTTACTACTCCCTTCTCATACAAAATTTCAGAAGAACGAAAGAAGCCTTTACTCAAATTCGTACCTGTAACTCCCCCAGAATATCCGCCATTTTTCCATTCTTGACCAGAATCGTACTAGTATAACCTTCAGATTCGAAAACCCGATAAGCAAAAAAGGTGTCATATAAAGCTTCAGAAACTCCACAATCATGATCGAGAAACCCTACTTACCTGCTCCAGCTAAAATCAAAATCCTCGATAACCCAATACCGGATTGCATAGCCATGATCAAAAAGCCTCACAGGTCGATTAAAAAAAGTTGTCTTCTTCGTCGAGGTTTGAAATTTCGCTCGCCGGCGTAAGAAACTGTCAAGCTGCTCGATGTCGGTTTATAACGAACGGTGTCGTTTTATACATTTCCCGTAGTTGTAAATATTTACTTAGTCCACTTTATCATAATAATAACATCGGGCCAATTTTGTAAGTTTCTTAATATTATCTGGTAAAAAGCGAATTAACGAAAAGTTGTCTCTCCTTAGTTGAAATTTGAAAACCCTTTTGCTCCGTTGTATCCCAGTGGAGAAGACGATGTCGCAGCAGTATCTGCAACTCTTATCTTCTCCTCCAATGGCGGTAAACTCCAAAGTCTTCATAAACCATCGGTTTACAGACGCTAGTTTCCTCACCGCCGGTGGTTTCTCCGGGAAACGGAATGGCTTTGCTGTGAAACCGACGGCGAAGGTGAAGCTATCGGTAAAGTCTCGCCAGGAGGATTACTTCGAGAAGCAGAGGTTTGGCGACTCGCCTTCTTCGCCGCCTTACTCGCCGCAAAATGGTAAAGCCACTTAAAAGCTTGCTTCGAATCCGAGGAATTTTGCAAATGGAAGCGTAGAATAAAAAGTGACCTTTAATTTTGAAAAGCTAGGGTTCATACGCGAAGCCCATTATTGATGCATGTCTATTCATAAGCGAAAATTGTAGTTCATTGTTGTTTGAATTTTGAAAATGGAAGCATGTAATCCAGAAATTTCGAGTAAAAATAGAGCTCATAGTTGTAATTCGTGTTTGTTTGTTTGTTTGGATTTAGCTGAAGGATCTTCTCCACGATTTTACGTGGGTCATTCGATTTACAAAGGGAAAGCTGCTCTTACAATAGAGCCACGAGCACCAGAGTTTGTGGCTTTAGAGGTATATCTCTTTTCCAAGCTCTATTGAATCATCTCTCTATCGATCTTAGATTGATCTCCATTTTCTTTGATTCAGTCTGGTGCGTTCAAGCTTTCAAAGGAAGGTTTCTTGCTGCTCCAGTTTGCTCCTGCAGCTGGTGTTCGTCAATACGATTGGAGCAGGAAACAGGTCTGGTTTTATCTTTAACTTAGTAGTCCATAGAATTGTGATAATGATCATCACTTTGTTTGGTGAAAAAGAAGTAGCCTTTTTACTTTCTATTATGATTGTGGTTAGATCATGTTTTGATGTTGGTTTGATCTTTAACTTAGTACTTCATAAATCGTGATAATGATCATGAACTTGATTTTGCTGAAAGAAGTAGCCTTTTTACTTTCTATTATGATTGTGGTAAGTTCATGTTTTGATTTGAAATGATGCATGTTTTTTTTTTTTGATGCAGGTTTTCTCATTGTCGGTTACAGAAATCGGTAATTTAGTTAGCCTTGGGCCGAGGGAGTCATGTGAATTCTTCCATGATCCTAACAAGGGAAAAGGGTATGATTAGGATCCTATGAGATCTATTCCATTACACAGATTGTGTTCTTTTAGTTTTGATTCGTAATCGATGTTGTGTTTGTTTACTGCAGGAGTGATGAAGGTAAAGTGAGGAAAGTGTTGAAAGTTGAACCCCTCCCAGATGGTTCAGGCCGCTTCTTTAACTTGAGTAAGTAAATGAGTCTTTTTTTTTCCCTTTTTCTTGGACTCCTGATTTCATATTTTCATGGCTTGCAAGCTCGTCTGATTTCCATTGTTGTTTTTTTTTTGATCAAGGTGTTCAAAACAAGCTTTTGAACGTAGATGAGAATGTATACATACCAATCACTAAAGCAGAGTTTGCTGTTCTCATCTCTGCTTTCAACGTAAGCCCTCTCTCCCCCTCTCTCTCTCTCTCTCTCTCTCTCTCTCTCTCTCTCCCTTTGTGAAAAGCCTTTACCTTCATTCTAACCTTTATGCATTGTATCGCAGTTCATCTTGCCGCACCTTATAGGCTGGCAAGCATTTGCAAACTCCATCAAACCAGAGGACTCTAACCGTCTTAACAATGCGTCACCTAAGTATGGAGGTGACTACGAATGGAGTAGATGATTGAGATTACAGACAACCTTGCAAACTCGGTTCTCGTGTCCATCCCCTCTTTTTGTTATTGCAATCAAATGAGTCACCAAGAGCTGATGGAGACAACAAAAGGAAAAAGGAAGTAGCAGTAAAGACTGAAGTAGTGTGTGTAGGATGTGTAGGAAAAATTCATTTTCTGTGTTAAGACAATTTGTTTTGATTCACGAGCAAACGGTTACAATTTTGGTAATACAAGAATCAACTTCCTCTTCCTCTTGTCTTATCTTTAATTTACAAATATAATTTGATCACAAAGGGTCTTAAACTCTTCCCTACAGCTCGATGCTTCGTTGTAAGAAGGCATATAGGTCTCTTCAGGGAGCATAGGCAAGCTCTCGATTCCGAGGTCATAAACCAGGTGGATTGCATTCGCTGTATAGAAAAAACTAAGGGACCTAAACCCAACAAAGAGAGAGATAATTGTGTGGATTATTGCATTCAGACATTAAACCGACTGTAATACCCCACACAATGACCTGTTTCTCTTTGTTGGGTTAGGTCCTTCAGTGTCTTCCACACTGCAAATGTAGACCTGAATCACTGTATCATCTGCTTTATGGGCTCCGAACCAAGAGCATGCCCATACTCCCCAAAGAGAACCCTGTCTTTGCTCACAGTAAACCTCTCTGCATCGCCGGTCCATATACTTATCCAGACAAACTAACACCTGGAAGTTTTACTAGTTTCTTCTCATCTATTACATGCCTGATACTTTCCACATCTTGCCATCTTTCCAATGCAGCATATATGCTGGACAAGATCACAAATGGAGCTGTGTTCTCTGGCTCTAACTCTGCTAGCTTCATTGCGGCTTCCTCTCCAAGCACTGGATCAAGGTGTTGCCTACATGCACCGAGCAAAGAAGAGTAAACCGAAGATGATGGTTCTGACATTTGATCTATTACTTCCTTGGCTTCTCTTAATCTCCCAAAGCGACCCAAAAGATCAACCATACAACCAACGTGCTCTGTACTAGGTTTAAATTCATATTCTTCCTGCATCAAACCGAAAACTTGAAATCCCTTATCTACATCGCCACAGTGACTACACGCAGATAGAACAGCAGTAAAGGTTGCTAAACTCGGTTCTACTTTCTCCTCTCGTAGTAGGTCAAATATTTTAATTGCAGATTCACACTCTCCATGTTTACCATAGCCAGATATCATAACGTTCCAGAACATGGGTTCCTTGGTTTTCGGTTCAAACCGATCAAAGATTCGGCGTGCCCACAGCGATAGCCCACATTTCATGTACATGTCGATGAGAGACGTCGAAACAAATACATCCCTTTCAGCTGCAGCTTTAATGACATGCGCATGGATCTCTTTGCCGTTCTTTAAAACCCAAATATCTGAACAAGCCGATAGAAGGCTAGTAAGACATTTCAATCTAGTAACCATAACTACAGATATCATTCTCTCAAAGAACTTGAAAGCTTCCGTTACTTTCCCTAATTGTGAAAAGCCACTGATCAGTGAGTTCCATGTCGCTGAATCGGGCTTAATCCCCTCGGAATCCAACTGTTCAAACAGCTCAACTGCTACCTCGTGCTGTCCATTAATCATCATCCCGGAGATAACAGAGTTCCAAGATATCAAGTTCCTGGTATCTTTCAGCTCGGTGAAAACACCGTATGCTGATTTCCAACAGCGGCATTTCGAATACATATCAATGAGAGCTGTACCGACCATTGTATCAAGCTGAAACTTTTTTTTCAAGACAAGACCATGGATTTGCCTCCCATAGTGGAGATTCAAAAGACTAGCACACGCAGATATCGCAGTAATGAAAGTAACAGCGTTTGGNTATAGGCTGGCAAGCATTTGCAAACTCCATCAAACCAGAGGACTCTAACCGTCTTAACAATGCGTCACCTAAGTATGGAGGTGACTACGAATGGAGTAGATGATTGAGATTACAGACGACCTTGCAAACTCGGTTCTTGTGTCCATCCCATCGTTTTGTTATTGCAATCAAATGAGTCACCAAGAGCTGATGGAGACAACAAAAGGAAAAAGGAAGTAGCAGTAAAGACTGAAGTAGTGTGTGGTAGGATGTGTAGGAAAAACTCATTTTCTGTGTTAGACAATTTGTTTTGATTTAAGAGCAAACGGTTACAATTTTGGTAATACAAGATTCAACTTCCTCTTCCTCTTGTCTTATCTTTAATTTACAAATATAATTTGATCACAAAGGGTCTTAAACTCTTCCTTACAGCTCGATGCTTCGTTGTAAGAAGGCATATAGGTCTCTTCAGGGAGCATAGGCAAGCTCTCGATTCCGAGGTCATAAACCAGGTGACACAAGCAAATCAGGATTGCATTCGCTGTATAGAAGAAACTAAGGGACCTAAACCCAACAAAGGGAAAGAGATCATCGTGTGGATTATTGCATTCAGACATTAAACCGACTGTAATACCCCACACAACGAGCTGTTTCTCTTTGTTGGGTTAGGTCCTTCACTGTCTTCCACACTGCGAATGTAGACCTGAATCACTGTATCATCTGCTTTATGGGCTCCGAACCAAGAGCATGCCCATACTCCCCAAAGAGAACCCTGACTTTGCACACAGTAAACCCCTCTGCATCGCCGGTCCATATACTTAACCAGACAAACTAACACCTGGAAGTTTTACTAGTTTCTTCGCATCTATTACATGCCTGATACTTTCCACATCTTGCCATCTTTCCAATGCAGCATATATGCTGGACAAGATCACAAATGGAGCTGTGTTCTCTGGCTCTAACTCTGCTAGCTTCATTGCGGCTTCCTCTCCAAGCACTGGATCAAGGTGTTGCCTACATGCACCGAGCAAAGAAGAGTAAACCGAAGATGATGGTTCTGACATTTGATCTATTACTTCCTTGGCTTCTCTTAATCTCCCAAAGCGACCCAAAAGATCAACCATACAACCAACGTGCTCTGTACTAGGTTTAAATTCATATTCTTCCTGCATCAAACCGAAAACTTGAAATCCCTTATCAACATCGCCACAGTGACTACACGCAGATAGAACAGCAGTAAAGGTTGCTAAACTCGGTTCTACTTTCTCCTCCCGTAGTAGGTCAAATATTTCAATTGCAGATTCACACTCTCCATGTTTACCATAGCCAGATATCATAACGTTCCAGAACACGGGATCCTTGGGTTTCGGTTCAAACCGATCAAAGATTCGGCGAGCCCACAGCGAGAGCCCACATTTCATGTACATGTCGATGAGAGACGTCGAAACAAATACATCCCTTTCAGCTGCAGCTTTAATGACATGCGCATGGATCTCTTTGCCGTTCTTTAAAACCCAAATATCTGAACAAGCCGATAGAAGGCTAGTAAGACATTTCAAACTAGTAACCATAACTACAGATATCATTCTCTCAAAGAACTTGAAAGCTTCCGTTACTTTCCCTAATTGTGAAAAGCCACTGATCAGTGAGTTCCATGTCGCTGAATCGGGCTTAATCCCCTCGGAATCCAACTGTTCAAACAGCTCAACTGCTACCTCATGCTGTCCATTAATCATCATCCCAGAGATAACAGAGTTCCAAGATATCAAGTTCCTGGTATCTTTCAGCTCGGTGAAAGCACCGTATGCTGATTTCCAACAGCGGCATTTCGAATACATATCAATGAGAGCTGTACCGACCATTGTATCAAGCTGAAACTTTTTTTTCAAGACAAGACCATGGATTTGCCTTCCATAGTGGAGATTCAAAAGACTAGCACACGCAGATATCGCAGTAATGAAAGTAACAGCGTTTGGTTCTTCACTTGAAAACCTCCTCATGAGACTGAAGACGATAGGGACCAAATGTGGAACTCCATTCTCCATCAATCCGGAAATGAAAGCATTGTAAGTCACAACACTCTTATGAGGCACCTTTTCGAACATCTTCGCACCTAAAATCCACTCTCCATATCTCGAGTACATTGAAACAAGAGACGTTCCGACGTAAACATCCATCTCAAAACCTGATTTCATCGCCAAACAGTGCATTTGCACCCCTCCTTGGATATCCTCGCAGCCACCCAAAACGCTAGCCACTGTAACCGAATTCGTCCCAGACCAAGAAACCCTAGCTTCCCCAAACATCCTAAACGCATCTCTCGAAAACCCATTCTCCATAAGGCCAGAAACCGCCGCATTAACACTCGCTACACTCCTATCAGGCATTTCGTCGAGCAGCTTAAGGGCATCCATCGTCTGCTTCACCTTCATGTACATACTCACAAGAGCCGTGGCCGTGAAATAATCGACGAAAAACCCGGTTTTGATGATCTGGGCGTGCAGAGTTCGGCCTTGGATAACGTCACCGAGCGTCGCGCATGATTTGAGAAGAGGCGGGAATGTGAACTTGTTGGGAGACTGAGCAGAATAGTGGCGGCGCGTGCTCAGCACCGCCTCTAGCGAAACCCCACCGGTCACGAGACTCGTGACGACTCGGTGTCTCGTTAGGTTTATCATCTAGAGAGGCAAAAGCGAGCAACGAGACACACATCAAAGCTCCTCCATTGTCAACAGAACTCAAAACAATAACTTTCCCAGTATCGTTGGTTTAAACCGGTTATTGTTGCAACTCGATTCAACGGTTCGATTTCGGTTTACCCCCCCCTGGTGCATCTCGCCTGAGCAAATATCCGAGTCTGACTGTACAAACAGATATGTTTTAGATCGAAGTTTCTAGAAGATCTCCACTTCGTGCGTTATACCAAGTTCCACATCATTTCTCTCATTGTCGCACGGTGAATTCGAGGATCCAGGAGCTTGAATCGATCGGAGAATTTCTCTCTCTTCACCGGTGGTTATCATCGTCGCTTGAATTTCCGACCTTTTCCTCGCCGCAAGGAGAGATGCTCGCTTGACGACGACCTCCACCGCTCTCGCCTCGATCTTTACCTTTTTTGCTCAACAGTGAGATCTCTCTCATGAACTTTTTGGCTATCCGATCTCTTTCCCACGGTGTTTCGATGCTCGATCCGTGGATTTTATTTTTAGTTTCGTATGTTCTTATCAAATTTTGGCTCTTTTTTTGGTGAATTGACTCCGGTCTTAAGCGCTTCCTAGGTTAAAGATAACTGTGTGGTTTTGAAAAGAGATTACTTTTCCGATTTGCAATTGATGTGATAATAGATTATATAATCATCTTCGGCAGATTTCAAATGTATGAAAAAAACCCAGTTAATTGGACCATGTTTAGGCAAATTGTTAAGAGTTGCCCAAAAAACTGAAGCGTGATTGTAAAATTACAATTAAGAACACATTGAAAGTCATGATTTAAAGTTGGTTTCCGAATTCTGTGATAGAGAGATAATATTTTTTGTTGCGTACTGGGTTTTTGATAGAGTAAGAGAAGGATGTCGACTCCAGCGAGGAAGAGATTGATGAGGGATTTCAAGAGGTTGCAGCAAGACCCACCTGCAGGAATTAGCGGTGCTCCACAAGACAACAACATCATGCTGTGGAACGCCGTTATATTTGGGTAATGAAACTAGTAAAAATTGATACTTTTTTGTTTGGTTACAGAAACATTCTGAGTCTTCACTGTACTTAATTACGCCTTCTGTTTGTGGATTCGCAGGCCTGATGATACCCCATGGGATGGAGGTAAGGTTTTGTTTGTTGTAATCACTTATCTTGAGATTTTAGCAATCTTTCATACTGTTTCTTACATCTCTCTTGTATGATCTTGTCAGGTACTTTCAAACTCTCACTGCAGTTTTCAGAAGATTATCCAAACAAACCACCAACGGTTCGGTTTGTTTCACGAATGTTCCACCCAAACAGTAAGTTAAAAGATCACAACACCAGCTTTTCTCCATTCTGAGTGCATGTGATTTACGAAACTCACAACTTGGTCATTGTCGTGTAGTTTATGCTGATGGGAGTATATGCTTGGACATTCTCCAAAACCAGTGGAGCCCAATATATGATGTCGCTGCTATACTTACCTCCATTCAGGTAAATATATACAGAAATGTCATATTGAAAATGCTTCTCATGTCCTGGTTCTCAATAAAACCGTTGATGATTGTTGTTCTTCTGCTTCATGTACTGCTCTGTTACATGGATCTTTGATCTCCATTTTAAAGTGTTGGTGTTCTTGATCTGATCACATTGGCTGAACAATCTCTCTTTTCTTTTTAAATCGCAGTCATTGCTCTGTGATCCGAATCCGAATTCTCCTGCGAATTCGGAAGCTGCACGAATGTTCAGCGAAAGCAAGCGCGAGTACAACAGAAGAGTCCGCGAGGTTGTTGAACAAAGCTGGACTGCAGACTAATAATAATATTTGTTGTAGCATTTGTCTTCAAAAACAGCTGAACAAAGCTCTCTTGTGTTTGATTCAACCAGCACTTCTCTCTCTCTCTCTCACTCTTTCTTTCATGTCTGTGTGTTTTTCAAACTCTGTGATTTGTTGCTTTTTAATGTTTCTATGTATTTCCATGTATTATCTTAACCACAGTCATCTTCATAATTATCATATGTATTTCAATTCGATCATTCTCGCAGATCTTCTTTTGCTCTATTTTAAAACAACAGGTTCTACTATGTTAGCTAGGATTCTTCAATGTAAGATATTTCATGTAATCCATGAAGCTACATATTGACTCTTATCTCTACATTCATATCTTACACCATTATTTCTACAATTGTATCTCTCTTTTATGATCATTTTTTCTTGAGGATTTTTCATTCATATATTGCCTTCATGGATGCTTCATGATTCCCACTGTTTGTCCATCCTTGCTGCACTTGGATTGTGTACTGCAGATTCCATACAACATCTTCGATCGACGGTCGCTTGCTCTGATCTTCACAAAGACAGTTGATAGCAAATTCCACTGTCGTCCTCAGCGACTCGTAAGCATATGATCCTCTAACAGATGGATCTGCCAAGCTGCTCAGTACTGATGGTTCATCTCTCAAACCATTCTCCAGCTGCCAATAAAGAAATTAACAAAAAAGGTTCCAAATTTGTGAGCTATGTTCGATTAGCTAAAAAGAAACATGTTCTGACTGAAACAGAACAGACCTGAAGCTTCAAACTTCCCATCTCTGAAGAACCTGCAGTCACTATTTTTCCTGTGATAATCTGAAGTAGTATCACTCCAAACTGGTACACATCTTCTTTCTCTCCATCCTCGTTACTGCACACAATTCCATAGCAAGTTTCAAAATTTGATAGAAGAGAGCACATTTGATCATATCATAAGAGATAGAAACCTCCGGGGACTTTTGGCTTGAGGGCTCTCTGCTCCAACCTAGAAATGCCAGGAGATTATCTTAGTTTGAGTTATAAGAATTAAGAATGAAAATTATGCATTGTGTTTTATACCTTGGATGGTAAAGGAATAGTGTAGCCACTGATTTTTACAGTGAGTGTTTCATCAAGCAGGATATTCTCTATCTCCAAATTGTTCCCAAAGATTCCTGGTGCTACTCCCATGTGCAAGAACTGTATCCCTCGAGCGACTCCTATGGCTATCGCCATTCTCTGAGGCCATTTCAGTACCTCTTTCTTCCTACAATCTGATTAAGAAAATTCCCATGAGTAACCATTTGAATCTCTTTTAAAACCTGAATATATTCTCTTGCCTTTTTCAGGGATTACCTGTGAGGAAGTCCCTCAACGACCCGTTTGAGATATACTCTTGGACAATGAAGATGGTGTGTCCAGCGTGTTGATTGTGGTTTTGGGTACTGGCAATGCAGTGTCCAAGAACACTAACCAGATGCATATGCCTTAGCTTTGATAAAACTTCCATCTGCTGAGCTAGGCTCTGTGGCAAACTCTTCTGCTTCAGCTTGATACATCTCACTGTCACTGCTATGCCTTCTCTGAGACAACCTCTGTACAACTGATGGAATACCCAAAATTTATCAATCAGGCTTTAGATTATATAGCTCATGCCATGTTTGTTTTTGTTTTACCTGTTCACAGAACAAACTTGCTGCATCAAAGTCGTTGGTCGCTTCTTCCAGTTCCTCCAAGGAGAAAATGCGGTACGGTGGCAAACCAATCACTGCAGATCTCATTGTATGTGGTACACGTCCTACACTCAGAAAAATGATGTTAACTGTTTTTGCTAGAGAAAAACTCAGTTTTGAGGTTTTAAAGTAATCATAATAGTCTTTGTTTACTTGAATCTGGAAATGACTTGGTGCTGGTGGTCGTGGTGCTGCAAACTGAGACTTTATCAGAGGCATGCCTTTCATTGTTGTTATTTACATCAAATGTATCTTCTTCCGATCTTGATCTTCTTCTTCTCAGGACAATCAAAACCAACAGAACCAAAACTGCTGCAAGGATGACCACACCGATGATTATCAAAATCACCAAACCGAGTTTGATTCCTGCGGAATCTTTCTCTTCAGCCTTGGGGACAGGTTCCACAGCTATCGCTTTGCTTGCTTGGTTTTGACAGAAAGAAAGCGGACGCTGATACTTCGCGTTAGGAGTCCCAATCAAAGACAAGCAATTGAATGAGAAGAGCACTGTCTGATTCCTGAAACTCTTGGAAGAGTAGCAAGACGGAAGCTTCCCGATTAGAAGATTGTGAGAAACGTCTAAAGTTTTGACCTTTGAGGAGCTGCAAGAGGAATTTGGAAGTGGTCCGCTTAACATGTTCTGAGCCAAAGTGAGAGTTTGAAGAGAAGGAAGAGAGAACAGAAACTCTGGAATTGACCCAGTGACTTCATTGGAAGAAAGGTCTAAACTTTGAAGCTTATTCAGCTTCTTGATCTGTTCTGGAATCTTGGATCTAAAGGAGTTGTTCTTCAATGAAACACTGATGAGGTTACTTGGGAGTGAAGGAACATCGGGACCGAGATTATTACCTCCCAAATCCAGCTCTTGAAGTTTCGACAATCCTCTGAGATCAGAGACAGAACCGTTGAAAAGATTGTCTGTTAAAGCAAGGCTTCTCATATTCTTCAAAGACGCAATCTCTTTTGGGAATTTCCCGGAGATGAAATTGGAGCTGAGATTGAGAGACTGAAGAGACGGTGATAAATCGGTGATGGTCTTAGGAGAGAGAGGACCAGAAATTCCGAGTGAGACAAGAGACAAAGTGTTTAAGCTGGAGAGTGTTGCAAGAAGAGTGAAGAGTTTGTCAAATCTTCCGGAGAGCTTACTGGTTCTGTTTCCGGTGATGGTTAATTCAGTTATGTGACCTTTGAAGCAGGTGATTCTGAAGGAAGGAGAAGAAGGAATGTGGCAGAAGTTGGCTGTATTGGTCCATGACTGAAGAATCTGTGGATACTGTAGTTCTTTTTGGATTTCAATGAGAGTTTTTGATTCACTTGGAGTTAACTGAGACTCAGAGATTAGTGGAAGAAGAAGAAGAAGAAAGAAAGTGAGGGAAAATACATGAAATTGGAGAGACTTCTGCATTTTTCTCGGGAAAATTTACAGTGATGGAGATGTGGATTTGGCTTAAAGAAACAGAAACTCACTGAAAGTTGACATTTTTCTGGGAAAATGGAGGAAAGCTTGGGATCAAGAGAAGGAGGAAAAATTAAAAAAAAAATTATAAGCTTTCTTAAGATTTTCGTGGGGAAATTAAAAGAAGAGAGAAAACCAAAATCAGGTGGAGGCAATAAATGAGAGATCTTTCGTTTAATACAACTTTTGTATATTTGTTTGTTTGTTCATAACTGCACATTGCACAGCCTCAGCTCGACAGACTGTTTTTAATGCATATAAGAACATGACTATGATTTTTTCTTTTAAAATCACTTTTAATGCTTAGAAGAACATGACTATGATTTTTATTATAGTTTTAACTTCTAGCTCACATTATATATATCTGTAATCTTCGAATTATGCAATCAAAGACTTTCAGATTTAGATAGTCTTTTGGTTTAATTTAGCTCAACTTGATAATCTTTTGATTTAGTAGTAGTTTTGATGACCGGTATATAATTATGAAGTCAGAAGACTCAGCAAAACGTCAAAGAAGATGATAGTAAAACAAATGTTTATGAGATAATCAGTTCACAGCTAAAAAACAGATCAAAAGACACTTAACACCATTACATTACTAGTTTTTTCTTCTGTTAAGTTCCCTAAACTAATTCATCATGTACTTTGCTTATTTTAAGGGACCCTTTTTATTAATGCAACACGTGCTTTTGTTTAAAACATCTATGATTAAAAACCACTTTACTGTATAATGTGATCAGACTAGAGAAGTTTGGTTACTTGTCGGTGAGAATGAGATCAAGAAATGTATGTCGTTTTTTGTTCTCCAGAAAGCAAAGCCATTTACGTTTGTGTCTTTTCTTTAAAAGTATTTGAGATTCTAACAAATGTTGAGCTGTATTCTTTTGTTCTGAACTTCTGATCAACTGTTCATTTACTTTCTCTTTTATTCTTTTTTTTATTATTCAACAATTCCTACTTTAAATAATGATAGTGTTGTGAAATTATTAATATTTTTTTCTTCAACAAAATGTTATGAAATTATTTTATTGTAAAATATTTATGGATTTTAGACGATGAAGCACATCTGCACATGCAACCGCCTTGGAAAAATCGTCCACTCCGAAAGTGTCATTTAATATTTCCACAACAGGCATTTATATATATTAACAAAAAAAAAGTATTTATAAGTCTTTAAACTCTAATATTTGTTTTCTTTTTGTTTTGGTTTCTCCTAAAAATTCCAATTATTTTAGCTCTATAATTCCAATTAAAATAAACAACTAAACAAAAAAGGCCGCTATTTTGGGCTTTTTCGCTTTACAAATGTGTAATTTCAAGCCCGTCTACTTGTTACACGTTTAGCCCAAAATATTTCAACTTCAAACTCGTANTAAACAACTAAACAAAAAAGGCCGCTATTTTGGGCTTTTTCGCTTTACAAATGTGTAATTTCAAGCCCGTCTACTTGTTACACGTTTAGCCCAAAATATTTCAACTTCAAACTCGTATTACAAATATATATATATATATACTTTTTACTAAAGTACAAATATTTATTTTTATTTTTAACCATGTTACACGAATTTAAACTCGGACAATCTGATCAACTTTTAAAACTATACATTTGTGGATGCATTCAAACATAATTTTGATTATTTTATTTTATTTTATATAATTGTTTTTGAATATTTCTATAAATTAGAGCATCTATTTATTCTAAATTAATATATCAAATATGTGGTTGGTAATTTTTTTTTTTACAATACGCATTTTCACCGCATGATTTTATTCATTTTTTAACAAGTAAAGTAATAATAATTATTTTATTTAAATAATTCATTATATGCTATTAACTACGATAAACGAAAAGACTCTTTGTCATTCATTTTTTTTTGTCTTGATTGCCAACAAAAGAACTTAAAAAAATATATAAAAACGAGACACGTAATTACTCTCTCTGTTTCTAATAAAATAATATTTTAAAGTTTACACACAATTAAGAAATAATTACTAATATTTAGTTATAAATGCATCATTTTCTCTCATTAGCCACTTTTCTATTGATATAAACCAATATTAATTTAATAATTTAAATATTTAAATATTTTTATTTAATAGTTTTTGAAAATCACAATTAATTATTTTTATTAGTAAAATGTATAAAAACTAAAAAAAATTATCTTTGTTTAACAAAAAAAAAGCTAAAACATCAATTTTTTACCAACAGAGAGAATAATAAATGGACTTTCAATGTCAGGAATCAGCGGATTAACTACTTCGATAATGACAGCCTTAACCTTAATTCTCATTTCTTTTTTACAAAAGAAAAAGTCGTTAATCGGACAAAAGGAAGACCACTGCAGTAAATTCAAATACAATCTACAACTACTCTTCCATTGGGCTCACAACACCTGTATAGCCTATTAACAAGGCCCATTTTTAAAAGAATGTGTTACGAGAAAAGGCACTTTACAGAAACTCATTACACTAAGGCACTTACCAGATATGAGGCACTTTGTATATGTTTTGAGGACTTGAATTGTCTAATTTACCTTTAATGAAGAGTGATGGTGAATTCATTAAAAAACAAAGTCTAAATTTTTACCGGTAGCATGAAAGAAGACTAAAAGCAAATCGTCTCATCTACGCACCTCCGTCCATGCACCCCGTCCACACACCTCCGTCGTTGCCGATTCGTCCACGCACCGACTTGTCCACGCATCTCCGTCGTTGCCGACTCGTCCACGCACCGACTTATCCACGCACCTCCGTCGTTGCCGACTACGCACCCCCGTCCACGCACCTCCGTCGTTGCCGACTCGTCCACGCACCTCCATCGTTACCGACTCGTCCACGCACCTCCGTCGTTGTCGACTCATCTACGCACCTCCGTCCAAGCACCTCCGTCCGTCCACGCACCTCCGTCGTTGCCGATTCGTCCACGCACCTCCGGCGTTGCCGACTCGTCCATGCACCTCCGGCGTTGCCGACTCGTCCACGCACCTCCGTCCACGCACCTCCGTCGTTGCCGACTCGTCCACGCACCTCCGTCGTTGCCGACTCGTCCACCCACCTCCGTCGTTGCCGACTCGTCCACCCACCTCCGTCGTTGTCGACTCGTCCACGCATCTTCGTGTTGTGTTGTCAATGAAGTGTCGCGATTTCAGTTCGTAAAGAGAAGAAGCGAAGAGAGAGTAACAAAATTGTTAACCAACATGATTTTGAGTGGTGGTGAGTTTGAGGATTTGAGGATTTGAAAAATCTGGAAAAGAGGTGGTGAGATGAGATCTGAAAAAATCTGAATTTTTCCAAATAATTAAGTTACACGGTGGAGGTGGAATGGGATATAGCTATTTTGTTCTGGTCTTCTTATATTAATACGAGCCATAAATCTGAGAGAATAGTAGTAAGGTCTTTTCTTATGTCCAAAGTGTCTTAATATTCTTAAGTGTGTTTTTTTTGTGATCACACTTATTGAAGGTGCATTTTCTCGTAATATTCTCTTTTTAAAATCAGTAAAATACAGTTTAAACGCAGTCGTTTCGGAACCGTTTCTCTCCTCTTTTTGTTGCTCCTCTTTTTCTCTCTCACATTACAAACGGTGAGAGTGTAATTCTCACTGTAACCACTTTTGGTTTTTTTAGGTCACTGCTCCGGCGACGGTGAGGAGCCAAAAAAAGGACAGCAGTTTGAAGAATCAATAGAGACGGTTCTTTACATCTTCATCTACATTGGGGATTCCATTTGAGGTTGACATTTTGAAATTTCTTTTTAACCCATTTTTGGAAAACCTTCGCACCAAAAAAAAAACAAAAAAACAGTTTCCACTTTTGATTTATACTCAGATCTGGGTTACTCAGTGTTACTCCATCTTCTTCACTCTTTGATTTTGCTTACAGCGTATCTCTCTCTTCGATTTTGTAGCTCGAATTTGGTTGAAAAAACGTTTTGGGTTGCTTATACGAATTTGTAGGGTTTTTTTCTCGTTTTCCCGCTTGTTTCTCTGTTAAATCGACATGGGCTTTGGTTTGTCATCTTCAAAATCTCTGCTTTTTCACTTTATTTAATGGGTCTATGTGCTCCTTTGGCTTTCGTTACTTTTTTTTCTTTCGTCCCTCTCTTTTGATTCATGCTACTTTCGCTTTTTTTTAATTACTGCACCGTCGATGTCTGTCTTCGTCTTGCTTCCGACTGTTAGGGTTAATATCTCTCTCTCTCTCTCTCTGGGGTTCATGTCTTGTGTGTGTTTCTAGGGTTTCTATTTACAGATTTGTGATTCTATATATGGAATATGTTTCAGATGGTTCCATTTGCGACTGTAGATTTGCTGTGTATTACTTGAAATTCAGAGACTTTGTTTGTTTTTACCTTATTTTGTGCTTATACCAAATGCTTTCTTGCTTATGCAGGTTTCTATTTTTGTAGCAACTTTCTAATTGTAGCCATTAAAAATGGGAAAGACACCAAGTCCTGGTAAATGGATCAAGTCTCTTCTCGGGAAGAAACCATCGAAGTCGAGTCTGGAGAAAGGAAGCGAGAAATTGGTAAGAATACAGATGAAAGTTATTGTTTTTTTTTTCTCTCTGTCAAAAACATAGTGATATGTAATTGTAAGCATTGTTCATATATGTGATAGAGATCTGCAAAGAAAGACGAGCTTGTGATGAATGTGAAGGATAATAATGTCTCAAACTTACCTACGGATCCTCCGGTAGTAGTTTCATCACGAGAAGTTGCAGCTACTCAAAGTCAAACTGTAATAGTCCCAGATGTTGTAATCCCCGAGAAGCAGCCAAGCGGAGGCATTGAAGGCGATGAGCTGAAAGTGAATACTGAGTCAGGGAATGACACAGAAGAACTCAAGCTTGAAGACGCTGCTACAAATGTTCAAGCTGCTGTCAGAGCTCATCAGGTGAATTCTTCTTCTTCTTCTTCTTTTACATTCTAGCATTGAGATTTCGGTTCTTACTCTGCTGATTGTCTGTTGTTTTTCTAACTCGTGAAGGCCCGTGAAGAATTTCAAACGCTTAAGGGTATCATAAAGCTGCAAGCAGTTATCCGTGGTCACTTGGTTAGAAGACAAGCGGTTGCCACATACTCATGCATTTGGGGAATTGTGAAGTTACAAGCTCTTGCTCGCGGGAAGAAAGCTAGATCTTCAGAAACCGGGGTTCAACTTCAGAAAACAAATACGGTATTTTAATGTCTGTTAGCTTATTAGTTCATCTGTGACAACCGTTACTTGGTTTTGCTTTCAAAGTTGTAATTTCTTTTGTCTGTTAGGAAACCGAGAATTCTGAAACTTTGCAAGGAAGCTCATACAGTTGGCTTGGGAATCCCACGAAGCTTTCCATGATTGATAAGGTAGCATCAACAACATTTTGCTATGTGATTCTGTGACGCGCTCTTGCTTATTTGTTTCCCTGGCTTTTTCAGCTTCTAGTTTCATCACCAACGACATTGCCTCTGAAGATTCAATACGGTCCTGACGATCCTAACTCAGCCAAGGTGTGGCTTGAGCGCTGGACACAATTGCAAGTTTGGGCTCCTGGTCCACTGGTTGTTAAGAGTCTGGTTCCAAAATCTCAGACAAAGAAGCGAAGCTTTCAAGCAGTTGAAACGGACAAGGGAAAAATTAAGAGAGGTGTCAAGAAACCATCCGGTGGTTTAAATACTGGAAATAGTTCTAGTAGCCGTTCCGCACCTGAAAACGAAAAGCCTAAGCGAAATGTGAGGAAGGCTTCCACGCTTGGTAAAGAGCTTTCAAGAATCGAGAATGACAAGGCTAAGCAGAGCTCGAGAAAAAGTACTAGCGCCATAAAGGAAGGGTCTTCATTGGAGGTTAAAGATGAGAAGCCTAGAATTAGTCTAAAAAAGGCTTCACTTTCTAATGGGTTAGAGAAACCTACCCGCAAATCCGCTGAGAAGAAGAAAGAGATTGCAGATTCAGTGCAGAACGCTGAGAAGAAGAAAGAGACTGCAGATTCAGTGCAGAAAGAATCGCCTGGTGACAAGGTTTCAGCTCCTGTAGTTGATACTCCTGAAGAGGAAAAGGTGAAAGATACCCCTGCAACAGTTTCAAAAGTGGCTGATCTCGAGATAGATGAGATATCACCAGTTCTGGATAACTTGGAGCAAGATGAACTTAAAACGGCAGAGAGCATTGATAAAGCTGAAGAAGAAATCCAAGAGCCAGATGTGCAGATTATTAGCTCTGAGAATGGAAATGCTGCTCCTGAAAACACAAAGCCAAGCGATAGACGAGCTTCCCTGCCTGCAATGATTGAGAATCATCATCAAGACGATGGGCTTACACATAGCGGGAGAAAGATACCAAGCTATATGGCTCCAACTGCATCTGCAAAGGCAAGAGTAAGAGGACAAGGGTCTCCGAGGATTGCTCAAGAGAAGCCTGAGAAAAACGGGACAACACGACGCCACTCTCTTCCTCCTGCAGCCAATGGAAAGCTGAGTACAATGTCTCCAAGAGCTCACAGACTTCTCATAGCTTCAGCTAAAGGATCAATGAACAGTGACAGATCTTTTTCGTCTTCGAAGGACATCGGTGGTAAGAAGTTTAAAACTTTACACGCAAGCCTCTTGAAAGTTTCAACCTTTACACTGAAATATACATCCTTTAAACCCATTTTGCTCAATGTTTATTTCAGATAAATCGACGAAAGCTGAATGGAAACGGTGAAGTCCTTTTGAGGCGATAGAGAAAGCAATCCAAAGAGTCATCCTCATCATCTTACACTGTTGGACAAAGCTCCGAAACCTTTTTAATCATTTTAACTGTTTTGTTTCTATGTTTTTTCTGTGTGTTTTGGTTTGGTTTGGTGTGATGAGTCTTTGACATGTTCGCCTTAGTTTTACTCTCAGATGCTTTGTCTTCACAAACAAAAAGGGTTTTCTAGTAAATAGTTCTTATAATGCTTCTCTCTAATCATTTACAGTCAGTTGTTAAATTTGCAAGTTTAGTTCTCTGTTAAACAAGAAATAAAAAACAAGAAAAGATAGTATATATAAACCAGAAGCTAGATTGAAATTTGTCTATAGTCGAACCGAACCAAAAATTAGTAGTATCTTGAGAACAAAAAATCATACATGTAGCTGAGCCAAAAACAAAATAGATTTAACTATAGTATATAACCAAAATTATATCCTTAATATTTTGTAATTCAGAATTTCAATTCCAAACGATCAAAACCAAAAACTGAACAAAAGTTACAAAATACTTACACCTAGAAAGAACAACATCAAATCCATGTAGTGTGAAAAGATGCATAATTTTACACACAGCAGCATACATTACAACAGAAAACTATTACACTTCTATCTTACACGAGGAGATTGATTGTGAGAAGGCAAAGGAGAAGCAACAGGAGTTATGTGCAAGAGAGGCCGATCATAACTATATCTTCTGGGAGATTTCTGTACAACAGGGCTACCATTACTACCTCTCGGAGAATCGATCTGGGCTTGTCTGATTCCAATACCAGTACTACCTCTTGGAGAATCAATCTGAGTTTGTCTTGTTCCAATTCCAGTACTACTACCTCTCGGAGAATCAAGCTGAGCTTGTCTAGTGCCAATTCCAGTTCCCGGTCTAGTAGTTGTTGATTCAAGCTGATCTAGTTTGGCCAAAACTTCTGACATTTTCGGCCTGAGTTTTGCGTCAGGGTTTAAGCACTGCAATGCAAGACTAGCAGCTGTGAATGCTCCTTTTTGAGGATACTGGCCGCCTAATCTCGTGTCCATTATTCTAAAGAGCTTTCGCTTGTCGCCGAGATACGGTGTTGCCCAGTCCACTAGACTCTGTTCCATTCCCACTTTTGATTTGTCCACGGCTCTTCGTCCTGAGAGTAATTCCAGTAGCACAACACCGAAACTGTATACGTCGCTTTTAGCTGTTAATCGACCTGTAGATGAATATTCAGATTTGAGCTTAAGAGTTTTTAGGAAGTGAAGTATATGAGAGTGACACTATGAGCCGCAAAGGGCAAAGCTTTTGAAGCAAAGGGATAAACTTTTATAGCCAAGAGCTAAAGCTTTTGAAGGAAAGGGATAAAGCTTTTAAAGAAAAGGCTAATGTTTTTTAAGCGAAGGCTATATAGGTTTTGAAGCTAAGGCCAAAGTGTCTCACCTGTGGCTACATACTCAGGGGCTGCGTATCCGTGAGTACCCATGACTTGTGTGGACACATGTGTCCTATCACCAGTAGGACCTGCTTTAGCTAGACCGAAGTCTGAAAGTTTAGCGTTGAATTCCTGTGATTAAGATCGATACAGAATATTTGGTTAGAAATGAAGTTAAGTCCTGAACAAGGGGTTGAAGAGAGAGATTGCTAATCAGGTTTCTCGGGTTTTATTACAGCGTCGAGTAGAATGTTGGCGGCTTTGAAGTCTCTGTATATCACTTGCGATTTAGCGTCGTGAAGAAAAGTAAGCCCCTTGGCTGCTCCTATTGCAACTTTCATCCTTATAGCCCATGTTAGTGGCTGCGCGCCACCTGAAAGACCAGAGAAAATCATTTGACGCGGATTACAAAACACGGTATAAAGAACCTTAAGCTGTGTCAGAATATGAACAGGGCTTTGCTCAGGTTTTACATACGTCTAAACAGATGATTCTCCAAGCTTCCTTTTGGCATGAACTCATATACCAATAACCGGTCTTCACCCTCTACACAATACCCAATTAGTTTGACAAGATTTGGGTGACTAAGCTGTCCAAGATAGTTCACTTCAGTCTGAAACCAAACATATCCAAAAAAAAAAAAAACATGTCAGCAAACAATTTATAACACAATTCAGTTGATTCATGATCAAAACCGATTAAGAGAAGAGGAGAGAAAAAAAAACGGGCGTACCAACCACTCCTTATGACCTTGAAAGCCTTCAGTTTTAAGCTTCTTAACAGCAACAACGATTCCAGAACCCGGTTTCGAAGCAGTAAAAGTTGTTCCATCGATCCATCCTTTAAACACATAGCCAAATCCTCCTTCACCTAGAAGACTATCTGGCCGAAAATTCCTAGTAGCGCTCTTGAGCTCGTTGAAGGTGAAAGCTTTAAGATTTGGTGATGACAGTATCTCTCCTTCTGTTCTTGGTGTAGGTAAAGACTCTAAACTACTGTACGAATTTATGCTTAAGCTTGAAGGCACTGTGGAACGGCTTGTCTTGCTTGAAACTCTCGAGCCCGATGAACCTAAATTAGAGCCAAAACAAAACAAAAAAAGTATCTAACTCAGACTTAAAGATAGATCATAACGTAAATCAAATTCCTGGGAACTCTTGAGGCTTAACAATCCTACAAAAAGATAAAATCTCAACATTAAGCAATTCAACCATCTTTAATCAATTTCCTGAAAGTTCTTGGTGCTTTTAACAATCCTATAAACAGCAAAACAGTGAGATTATAGAATAATATATCGATTCTTGTTCAATCCCAAAATTACTCAAGAGATATCTACAAACCGGGAAATCAGACATACTCTGAGATGGGTAGTAATTTTGAAAGGTTTGATCTTTGAAGATCCTAAACAAGAACAACAGCTTGAAAGTTGAGAATTTTAGATACAATAGCAGAAGATTAAACAGTAACGAAAATTGGATAAAAGAGGGAGAAAAATAAGAAGCTTCTGTCTGAGGTATGGAGAAAACAAGAAAAAAAAGCAACTTACCAGAATTAGCATGAGGACTGTGGCTGCTATTATCCACTTTAGCTGATGAATCTAAACAATTGCCCATTTTTCAAGATAAAAAAGCCTCACTGTTTGTTTTTTCTCGAAACAATGAACAGATTCAGAAGAACATCTGAAAATGGAAGCTGAGGAGCTTCTTCCCTTTTTAATATTTCTTTCCTTTTTGTTTTCTCAGCGGCACAAAGTGTGGGAGTAATTGATGAAAATCGGTAGAATAATAATAATAATGAGAGAGATAATTAATTTAAAAAAAAAAGATTTGGAAAACAAAAATCAGGAAGAAGGGAAGAAGAAGGAACGTGAAATTCTGAAAGAAACACAGAGAAGCACAGCACACCATACATACAAAAGTCGTGGTGGTGGGGTTTTGCTGAAATTACGATTCTGCCATTTTGCTTTGTCCTCCGTGTTCCGTGGCTTTTCTCGTAATATGACCATATTACCCTTACATCCCACGAATATGGTTTATGCGCCGGGCTTTCCCCGGGCATCGAGAAGAAGGGACAGTTTGGTAAAAGTGTGTTACTAGATCTGGTTACGTACTTGCTTGCGTCACCAACTCCACGTCAGATTGTAAAGCTTCACATTTTTTTTACCTTTAAGCAAAAGCAAAACTCCTAATAATCAAATCTAAAAATGATTAATTGGTAAAAGATTCGAATGACTTCTTAGATAAACCTAAGATTTAATTAATTCAAATTGGATACAGAAGTTTTTAAAAGAGGCAGTGAACACGCTTTTGGAATATTTTTAATTTCAAGTGTATCAAAACTTTATTTCATGCATTGACCCAAAAAATTCCTATATCCCCATTCACATTACATTGGACCGACACATACTATAGCATTTTTTCCATATTACACCTTAATTGGCACGTGTGGACAAAAGTCGCATATGAATCTTTTATACATTATTTGAAGTGATAAACTGATGATAATCGAACAAAATATCTTTCTTTGTTTTTTTAGCACTTTATGTACGTTATTTACAACTTGATATATGATAATGATATCACCAAGTGATTTGTATGAATATCATAAGGTTTTATGAATACGAAGCATGTGAAATGGGAATAGTAATCTTTTGACTATTTCAATCTCTTCTACTATATATTATTAAGCCATCCATTATGATACTCATGGATTAAAAAAAGTATTTAATTACACGTAGTTCATAAAAGTATTTAATTACACGTAGTTCATAAATACGGTTGAGTTTTGAGTGCATATTATTTTAGTTTTTTTTTTTAAAACGCATATTATTTTAGTTGCTATCATATTTTATGCTTTCAACATTATTCTTTTGTTTTTTTTAAACGAACCTTCTTTTATTTGTCAATAATATTATCATATCATCTTTTCCTTTACACAAAAGTATCTTATCATCAAGTGATTTGTATGAATATCATAAGGTTTTATAAAAACGAAGCATGTGAATAGTAATCTTTTGACTATTTCAATCTCTTCTACTATATTTTTTGTCAACCATTATTAAGCCATTCATTATGATATTCATGGATAAAAAAGTATTTCCATTTTTAGCACCAAAAAAAAAGTATTTACACGTAGTTCATAAATACGGTTGAGTCTTGAGTGCATATTATTTTAGTTGCTATTATATTTTAGTTGCTATTATATTTTATGCTTTCAACCTTCTTTTATTTGTCAACAATATTATCATCTTTCCTTTACACAAAAGTATCTTTTTTTTTTTTGAACTCTTACACAAAATTAATCTTAGGGAAAATTAAGTAAATAACCATAAAAAAACCAAAACCTATAAACTAACCAAAAACCCCCCTTTTTTTTTGTTATGGTCATTTAGCAAATTTACCCTTAATCTTATCGCCTTTGTTTTAATAAAACATTTTTTTATATTTTGTTATCATTCATAACTTGATATCACCTACATATTCCATACCATGGACGAGTTTCTTATTCGTCCCCTGAATAGTTCTATTTTTATTTTATTTTTGACAACCCCTGAATAGTTCTATTAAAACACTTTCGAAAATTAAATTTTTGTGATTCAATTATTAAAACTCATCTAAATCAACGATCTAATGACCCTCAATGATTGTGACCCACTTTGGTCAACTTCAAAGCACCCACAGAAACTTTCCAACACGTTGCAATTTTTAGAGACGAGCGTGGGGTTTTTTCGACAAGCAAACGGCGTGTAGTTTGTCTTTCTATCTCAGACACGGAGACCATTTCACAAGTTGGACTCCAAAAGTGCATACGCGTCATCGTAGCCAATCAAACACGTTAAGTGAGATCATCAGTCCAGTGCCGAGCCTCCACGTGGAACATCGACGTCTATTTTCGCGCCTTTGTAAGGAAGAATAACTCCGTCTTGCCAAAATCCGAAAATAAAACATTTTGGTGTGCGATTCTCGAATTCGATCTCAGAGTGAACAAAGGACTAGTGAAATTCGAATTCTCGAAGCTTCGCCGGAGGAATAATCGGCGGCGGTGGTGTGGGGGCGTTTCCGGAGGGCGATGGAGGTCCATGGCTCCGGATTCCGGCGAATTCTGTTGCTGGCGTTGTGCGTCTCCGGGATCTGGTCCGCCTACATCTACCAAGGCGTTCTTCAGGAAACTCTGTACGTAAATTGACACTCGTCGCTGAAATATTTTCCATCGTCATTGATTGATTCGGCTTTGTTGTTGCGAGATTGTTGCTAGTTTTATATCCTTAGTCTACATTGCGGGATATGAATATCTGTCTGCAAATGCACTTACGCATTCGATTTCTGTGGTTTGAATTTCAGTAGGCATAGCTGCAAAAGCTTTGTTATTGATCCGTATCCGTATGCAAAAGCACTTCCGTATTCGAAAATTCTAGAGACATAGCTGCAGGGAGTTTTTGGTTGTCCATGGACTCTTAAAAACAAAAATTTGTTTTTCGATTAGGTCCACGAAGAGATTCGGTCCAGATGAGAAGAGGTTCGAGCACCTCGCATTCTTGAACTTGGCTCAAAGTGTGGTCTGCTTGGTCTGGTCTTATATAAGTGAGCACTTTTGTTCAATCCCATCTCTGTTTTCTTGTCATCGGAATACAGACAAAATGGAGCTGAAGTTTTGTTTGTCTTCAATCTGATTATGTGCAGTGATTAAGCTCTGGTCAAACTCCAGCAACGGTGGAGCACCATGGTGGAGGTATTGGAGTGCCGGCATTACTAATACGATTGGTCCTGCCATGGGAATCGAAGCCTTGAAGTACATCAGTTATCCAGCTCAGGTAACTTTTGATCTAATCGTTAAAACTCAGATTATGGATTAACTACTTCTTAGTTGAATTCTGATCTTGCTTCGTGCAGGTCCTGGCAAAATCTTCAAAAATGATTCCAGGTAAGGTATCTATCTCTATAATTTTTCGAATTGCAAATCCGTTACAACCTTAAAATTCTGATCATGAACTCTCTTGCTTACACATTTCGTCTCATGATCTCTCTGTTTTATCTTATTTGTTTTTGTGATGCAGTCATGCTGATGGGAACTTTAGTTTACGGAATAAGATACAGTTTCCCGGAATACATTTGCACCTTTCTCGTCGCGGGAGGAGTAGCCATCTTTGCTCTTCTTAAGGTATGCAAAATCTTCTCATCCAAAAACTTTGATCATAGCATATTATTATTAAAACTTTTGATTGGGTTTTTTTTTCAGACAAGCTCTAAGACAATTAGCAAGCTAGCACATCCAAATGCCCCACTCGGCTACGCACTTTGTTTCTTAAACCTCGCCTTTGACGGATTCACAAACGCCACCCAAGACTCCATTGCCTCAAGGTATATATTGATCTGACATTGCTTCAGAACATAAACTTACAATCTTCCATCTATAGACTATAGTCATATCACATACAATGGATTTTTTTTCACAGGTACCCAAAAACCGAAGCGTGGGACATAATGCTGGGAATGAACTTATGGGGAACAATATACAACATGATCTACATGTTTGCACTACCACAAGGGATCGGATTCGAAGCATATCAGTTCTGTAAGCAACACCCGGAAGCGGCATGGGACATTCTAAAATACTGTATATGCGGTGCCGTGGGACAAAACTTCATCTTTATGACAATAAGTAACTTCGGGTCGCTAGCTAACACGACCATTACCACTACCAGGAAGTTTGTTAGCATCGTTGTGTCATCGGTAATGAGCGGAAATCCATTGTCGACGAAGCAATGGGGATGTGTTTCAATGGTGTTTGGCGGTTTGTCGTATCAGATTTTCCTTAGATGGAGGAAGTCGAAAAAAGTGGAGAAGAAGAAGCAAAAGAGTTGAAGAAAGAGTGGAAAAACTGAGAAGGGCTCTGTTTTTTTCTTCTCACGTCTCTCTACTCTAAATTATACTTATATTTTTAGATTTTTTAATTAGTCAACTGTAAAACTAGTGATTAGCAGACAAACCGAAATTAGTGATTAAGGTATGGTGAATTTATGATTATTCAAATATATATACTAAGATTTAAATTTTGTCATCCGATATTTTACTACTATTCAACCAAAGATCACTTGTTTTAGCGGATTTCATACGGGGTCAAGTAAGAATTTGGGTTTTGATGTTAACCAGACTAGACAAAGGCGATTATTGGTTTGGAGACCGGTCGGGTTCAGTTTTGAAAACATTGATGTTATTAACTTTAAAACGGATTAGAAGAGTACAAAGGAAGAAGAGAGGTTGAAAAATTCAAATTAAAAACAAAAGGTAGAAAGAAAGTGATGATTACGTTTTGTCTTCCACTAACTAACACTTAAACAGCTCCCATTTTATAGAGACGCAGATCCAGATCCAACTACGCAACCTCTTCATTATTAGAATTTTTTTCTTCTTCTGCAACTATAGTCTCACTGACGAAGGAGAAGAATCTTCTCAGAAGATGATCCAGAAAATCGTAGGTACGTTAATGATAATAACATGCTTATATAATTCACACCAAAATCAAATCATTTCCATTCATATAATCTCTTTACAAATCACCTGAAGAGGGAAACAAAATATATCCATTTTTTTAAACCTCTTCTTCTCACCCCTGTGAGAAGTTACTACAGAAAGAAAGTTGAGGAAAAATCACATCCCTTTTTTTTTTTTTTTTGCTCCAAAACCATATGAAAATCTTGGTTTTTCTTTTCTTCTTCTTCTTCTTCTTCTGTCTGTTTTCTAATCATTTCTGTATATAGAAAGGCGACATGCCTCTCTGAAGTTGTTTTATCTTTTTCCTTAGTTTACACTCTGAAACAAAAACTCTACTTTTATGTAATATATAGGTTTCTGTACAGAGAATCAAGAAAACAACAAATCAAGAATTCATGGGAAGGGAAAAGCCCAGATTATGTATCTGGGTTTGACCCTAGAAGAGGGACACAAACGAAAGAATTTTTCTTCTCTTAGACACACAAATGATGAATGGAAAGAAGATAAAAACAAAAAAAACACATACTTTTAGCCCTTTTATGGAATGGCTTTGAGTATGACGATGAAAAGAAACTCTCCTAAAGAGTGAGCAAAGATTGGAAGCCTGAGTATCTGAGAGAGAAACTCGGTTTTTGAGATTGGTCTAGACTTAGAAATGTTACCTTTAACATTCTAGTTTCTAGACTATGAACACTGAGGGAAAAAAATGCAGATCATGGCACGCCCGCTTCACTAAAACTTTTCAGGCCGATATGGCTGCAAACCTATGAAGAAATCTAAGCAAAAAGAGGGGAGAAATGCAAGTTATGTCGGCTCCATGGAGACATAACCGCGGTTTTGAGAAGGGTTTTGTTGGGTTTAGAGCTTTGGTTTGGTTTGGTTTACAAGCTATCGAGAAGGACTCTTTTGCAAGGGGGTGGTTGTGAAGGATTAGCACTTGGACATGGAGATGGGGACTCAACACCGAGTGTTTTTAGCAGAAAGTTCCTCTCCTGCAGAAACAGATCAATCAGTTATTTATTTATAAAAAAAATACTATCCCTGATCAATCAGTTAGTTAGGTGCAAGCTTACACTTTCAGAGAATTGTGGGCTTGGGATGCCTGCTGCTAGAGATCTGAACAATGGAGTGACTTGAACAGGCGAGTTAAACTCTTCGTCACCAGGCATAGGCACAATCTCATTAGGATTCTTTAGGACATCATGACAAGTCGAGAGTAAATCCACTTGTTCCACAGTTGCATCAGTCACAATCCTTTTATCTTGCAGTAACTCCGCGCCAATTTGCTTCTGAGATATTGTCTGAGTATCAGACACGGGTTGTTGGGTTTGATCCCCAGAAGAATGCGGCATTACAGTTGATCCTGAGCTATAGTCAGAGCTTGCTGGTGAATCATGGAGATCAGGTTGCCTATAAGTGGACATTGGATGCTCAGAGACAATTTTTAGGTGTAAAACCGCAACCATTTTTTTTTATATAAGAATGTAATTTCAGAACCTCCAAGATGCTTGACTATCTTCATTACTACTCCTCAAGTCTTCAATTAGATCCTTAAATTCCTCGAGTTGGAAATCCATATCTGGAAGTCCATATCTGAATATATCATTCTCTTTGCTTTTATTCAAGAAATCCTGCAGGACCTGCACATATTAGGAAGAAGAAGAACAACACTTTTGTTATTAGAAAGCTCATAAAGGATCATTCAACAGTGTGCTACAGCCTCTTGAAAGTGTTTTCATTTCCAGTTCATTGTTTGAAAGTGTAGTGACTAAAACAAGTTGAGAATCATAGCAAAACCGCGCATCGTTACCTTCCAGGCATTCTCCATGCTTTGTTCTGTGTTGTCTGCATTAACTTTCTGGGCCAATGAACTGAGAAGCTCGGCTTGTTGCATCAAAGCTGTTACCTTTGGATCATCTTTCTTAAGAAACACCTCTTGGTCACCTTTCTGCTCACCTATTTTACCAAAAACACAACTAAGCAGAATAAGAACTCACTATGTTGCATCTTTACTAATGCTCTCGCATCAATTTTCCAGGAATAGCAACAGCAACAAGAAATATGCGCAGAGTTGTTTACCGTCACTCTCTTTCCCACTGTCTGTTTGATTCTGCTCCTCCTTGCTATCAATACTTGTGGCATTGTGGGCGAGTGCCGAAAATGGAGGTCTTACCTGTTGATCAGTCACACCCGAATGAACCTTTACATGTGATCTATCCCCATAGCTACTCATCTCTTTAAGATCTGGAATGTGACTTCTCCTGAAATAATGAACATGGCCAATATACGTCAATAAACTTTTGGAAGCTTTCTTCTTTGGATCAATGGGGCCTCAAAAGAGAGAAACCAAAACAAGGTTCTCACCTCGTTTTCTTAGCAAGAGGGGATTCCCTTTCGACTTTCCGAGGTGTGCTAATACCATCTGGTAACAACATTCTTTTGTTGTTTGAGTTGACACAGCAAGCAATCCTATTCTCTTTTGCCATAGCTTCATACTTTGCTCTCTTCTTGCACAGTGTTGTGAACCTGTTCTTCACAGCATTATCGGTTCTACACAAACAAGAATGAACACGAAAGAAACAGTTAGTTCACCGTCTTATTTCATATTCATAGCTTGATTCACCATAAGAAAGCTTTTTTTGTTCTGTAGATATACCTGCCTGAGACCACTTTTGCTATCTCCGTCCATCTGTTCCCAAACAATCTCTGTGCCTATTAAAACCAAACACATACAAGATCAGACACAAACTATATAATATCTTCATCAATGTGATAAAAAAAGATGTCTAACCTCACACAAAAGTGTATCTTCTTCCGGGGACCAACCTCCTCTCTTGAAATCAGAGTTTAAGTATGTATACCATCTGCAGAATCAAAACCCATGATCGGATTGAGCAAACACACAAAAAACTCCAGAAAAGAAGGATCCTTTTGATTTTTGAATAGATTTTAGCCAAACCTTCTTCTACACTGCCTTGTGCTCTTATCAGTGAAATTGGATGCAATGATCGCCCAACTGAAATCAATCAACACAACAAAGATCCCTCTTTTCATCAGAATCGATCGACCCAATAAAACAGAAAACTTTCCCAGAAATTGAGAAGGAAAACAAAAAAAAACTCACTTATCAGTTCCATGTAAACTGATTTGCTTTCTAAGTATATCATCTTCCTGCAAAACTCAAACAAAAACCCATCTCAGAAACTGTTGGAGTATACAGAGCAATGAAACAGAGATTTCATCAATATTATTTGTATGATATATATATATATATATGGACCTCTTGCGACCAAGTAACAATATGACGCTCCTTCTTTTTGGAATCTTCGTTATTAACGATCTTCTTCTTCTTCTTCGTTGTCTCTTCCATTAATTTGTTGTTTTTCTTCTTTCTTTTCTCTCTCTCTGACGCTCTCCTCTGTTAAATTCTTTGTCTATTGTTTTCTTCGACGCTCCTTCTCCTTTATTAAAACCCAAAACTATCTCTATCCCACAGAGACCCCTCTTAACTTTCTTTTTTTTGTTTTCTTATCCGGGGAAAAAAAACACACAAACTTTTTCCAGGAAAACAAACAAAAATAATCAAAAACCCTAATTTAATATAAAAATTCACTCTGAAAAGGAACTCATTTTCATCACTCACACACTCGCAAGTTTTTTAATATACCTCACAAATTCCTTCTGGATTCACAAAGATTGAATTTCAACGAAACGGAAAAGAGAAAAAGGGATTTTATTGAAAGTTGAGATTTTTTTCCCAAATTGAAATTAAGGTTTTTTTTAAAAACTCCCCTTTTTATTTTCGTATCATTCACGATTCATGAACATTGGTTTCGTTTAGAAACTCTCGTTGCCATTTGCAACTATAATAAGAAATGAAAAAGATCTAATTACTCTCTCTCCTTCACATGAGTCCCCCTTTTTGAACTCTCTCTCTCTATCTTTCTCTCTCTATATTTTATTTTCAACAATTTTGGGGAATTTAAGAAAAATAAATCTAAAATCGAAAAAAAAAAAAAAAAAAAAGGCAACGTATGGATAGGTTAGTGCGCGGGTATGAAGGGAAGTTTGAAAAAATAACGCTGAATTCCATGTGTCTCCCCCCATTAATGCGTCTATTTCTTTCTTTTCAATTCAATTTTTTTTTTCTTTTTTTAAATAATGTATTTTTTTATCCAAATATAATTTTCTCTCGCAAGTATAATTTATTTATATTTTATATTTATGAATACATTTAGGATACAAAAAGTTTAATACTTAAAAAAAAAAACTTGCCTTAAGCTACACACAAACGAACGTGGTGATTTTATTACGGCATTGTCTAGATTTGTAGGGAATATGATACTTTTAGGGTTCTCTAATTGATCAGATTATTTTTTTAGTTACAAAAATAATATTTCAAATTTTTTGTGTTTGAAAGTGCACATGGTTCGATTCGTGATCTTCAAACGATAAATGACTGGAATATACAAATACGATTTTCATTTAACATTCCGATTTTCCGATTTTATTGTGTTTTAATGTTTTTGTATAAAAAGTTTGACTTTGTTTGATACAATTCTGGTTTTATTTAAATTTGAATTTATCTCACAATTCTTTTTTTCTAGAGCGATTTGTTTTGGGTTTTGTCTCTATGTTCTTTTAACTATAAAAAAAGTTGTTAAGCAAAAAAAAAAAAAAAACTATAAAAATGTTGAATCACTTCAAACTGAAAATCCTAAAATTTATTGAGATAACATTGAACAATTATTGCAAGGAGATTGACAATGTTGTTCTTGTTGTTTTGTTAAAAGAGTATACGACAATTTACGTGACTCAACTAGCAACCATTGCTTTTGGTTTCAAATTTTTTGAGACTTAATTATATTCGTTTTTTCTATGATATCGCTGTAACTTAAAAAGATCATGCAAACGAGCTGCTTCAATTAAATTGAAAACGAACTTGAATCTTTTTTTGGTAAGTACTTCGTATTATTTGGACTTATATATATCATTCAAACAGTAGTTACTTAAAATAGTTCGAGAGAATGAATTTAAAGTATTTTTTTTATTTGTATTTGTGATTTTAGTAAGGGTACTATTACTAATCACCAATCACATGGGATAAGATAATCTTGATTTAACGTTTTTTCTTCTTGTTGAAACTAAATAAACAGTTGGAGACTATAGTTCAAACTTTGACCAGAAGATTGGGGTACACGTGAGAAGTGAGCGCGTGATGTTTGGAAATCTGGAATTTTAGTCATAACGGAATTTAAACAGCGAAGCACTCTGACAAATCACTTCTTCTTCTTTTTTGCAAGTGAATATGATAATTTTTTACTATCTTCTTTCATGTTATTTTTCTTAATTTTTTGGTGTTATCTGTTTTTTTAAATAACAATATTAAGTAGTATTAACTATGAACTGATATTACTTGTCTATCCATTTTGCATTTATTTTTTCCTAAGTTTTCACTACAAAAAAAAGAGTGGATTGTATCACTTAAATTGTATCACAAAACTAAATGATATTATTTTGAATTAGTTATTTATAAATAAAACAAATATACATGGCTTAATAATTGATGTTATAATTAACTAGTTTGACATTAATTCAATAAAAGTGATACAAATTTTATTAGTTTGTATCACTTTAAAAAAATTGATATTAAAATATAAACTTATATCAATTAGGTGATCAATATATTTATTAATTTTTGTTAACATCTCTTCTAACAATGATGCAAAATTAGCATCAATAAAAACTGATTCTAATAAAAATCACACTAATGTAATATAAACATAATTATGTGAATTAGCTTCAATTATTAAAACTGATGTAACTGTTTCGTTCTTTAGCATCATTATAACAAAATCGATAAAAAATTATAAATTTACATCAGTTAAATAATCGATGTAACCAATGATTTTGGTTAACATCATTTAGAAAATGATATAAAATTTATATCAGTTAAAAGTGATGTAACTAACATTTTTTACTTTATCCCACATTGCTAATAGATGAAGAAGTTAAAGAGAAACCATCTCTATATATATTGAAACTTAAATATCTAATATTCATATTTATTGGTGAATAAAATTATTATTTTTTATTTGGTTTTAACCAATGAGATTAATTTTTTTTTTGGTTTTAACCAATAAGATTAATTATATAAAATAAATAACATAATTATTACAATCAATTATGAAAACTAGCATAAATTTAACATCAATTATATACAAGTGATAGTAATATTTTAAATCATATATTTTAAATGATGCAAATATTAAGTCAGTTATTGTAAATGATACAACTATTAAAATCACTTATTAAAATTGACGCTAATTTTAACATCAGTTATTATAATCGTCACAAATACTAATATCACTTTTAAAAATTGATGTAAAAGATAACATCACTTTTTTGTAATTGACACATATTGAAATCAATTATAACAATCGATGCAAAAATAAAATATATTTGCATCGGTTGATAACTAACTGATGTTAATTATTTGCATCACCACAAACAGAGTCACTTTTCTAAGTGATGTAAGATTTATTTGCATCAATTATAAGTAATGCAAAAATATATAATAAATGATACAATCCACCTTCTTTTTTGTAGTGTTTAGTTCTCTCTATTCTATAGATTTGTTGTCCGATGTGTGTTGTAGGTTTCTAACTGTACACGTTTAGCTTGTTACCAAATATGTGATGGCATAGTACAATGGAGTTGGGTTTTTTGAACTCCGATTTTAAATTTATTGTGGTACGTAAGATTATTTTTTAAATCGAAATATCTAAAGATTAATTTTAGATATTCTGAAAAAATTATGGATCAAAAAGTCTGAAATTCATACGGTTTATCATAAAAAAAAGTTTAGGTTGTTTTTAAAACTTTAGTCTGAAAATAAACTATTTTGTTTTTGAAAAAAATACGTACAAAATATGATATATATATATATATGTGCTGTAATTTTGGGAGAGGTTTATAAAGTCTAAAATATGTTGAGTACCCAAAACATTTTGTACTGCACAGTACAAAATAGGATATATAATGTTTCGAAGGGTTCAATGTACCGTACAACTGTGCAAGAAACACTCTTTATAATCATATTTTGTTTAAATATATCTTTTATTCCATTCTATTTCTAGATACATTTCTAGATGGTGGGATGATGATATATGCATGCCACGTGGGACATACCGCCCAAACTTGTCGTCGTAGATGTAGTATTTTTTATAAAGCACGCGTAGATATGTGTATGTTTCTTCTTCAAACTCATGTGTATGTATATATATGTGTGTATAAGTTTAAATTTGACTTTAGATTTTTGTTTTATATATATATATGTTCCTTGTAATTTTTTTGTTAAGGGATTTAAATGTTTCTTGTATTATTGTTTATTTATCGTTAAAAACTAAATTATATCTATTTTCATAAAATATTATTTAATTTCCACTTTTTTTTTGAACCTTAATTTCCATTGTTGTTGAACTTTTACTTGTTAACTAGTGTATGATCCGCGCTTCGCGCGGAATTAAACCTCCTGTTTAATAATATAGTTATAAAAAATTTATTATTAGTAATATAAAATATTATTTTATTTAGTTATTAGCATTTTTATGCTGTTAATAAAATATAATTGATTGAAAACGTATAATATATTGTAAGAAGTTAAATATATTTATAGAAGGTAAAATGTTTTTAAAAATTGTTGGATTCATAAATAATATTACATATCAAAATTTTGAATATAAATATTGATAGGAAAAATTTAAATAGTCACATATTCTAATATTGATCTCACTTAGCTTATTAACTTTAGATGTGAAAAAAATATATTAATATTATACTTACATTTCTTTTTTCTTAAATTTGAGCTGGATGCTCATTCATACAACATTAATCTTCTTTCATAAATGTCTAATGTTTTTTTAGATACATTACATACAATATTTAAAAAAATCATAAACGTTTGATGTGATCGATGTATTTGCAAGATGCACTAATCTTTCTCTCTCTCTCTCCGTGTCACATTCTCTCTCCTTCCCTTTCATAAACATCTAATGTTTTTTAGATACATTACAACAATATTAATATTTTTTTCATAAATGTTTGATGTGATCGATGTATTAACTTAACATTCACTATCTTCCTCATAACTCTTCTTTCTCTCGCCATTCTCAATGTATGTTCTTTAATTTATGTGTTGTAGAATTTTTGTAAAACTTTGTCCATTTTTTATTCGAAGATTGTGTTGAACATGTTAAAAATTTGGGATAACAGATTTTATCTCTCATATATTTTGAAATTCCATTCACTTAAACACTGATTTCTAACCATGAAAATAATTTTTATCCTAATTCGTTAAACTTTTTAAAATATCAAACTAAGAAATATACTTTAAAATCCATAAATCTAATATAATTAAAATTATTAAATTAGAGTTTTTTATATCAATATATAAACTATCTTTTATGATTTATTGATTTTTCATATTTTATTTGAATCTATTACATTAATTAATATTAGTTATTATAAGAATTGAAAGATTAAATAACATAAAACATAATAAATCAAATAAAAATTGTTGATGATGTGTCATAATTTTAAGATAGGTGTTGATGAGGTGGCATAATAAGAAGAGACTTCATTCTCCTTTATATATATAGATATCTGTTTCATTTTTTTTCAGAAGTTCATCATTCGCAAAATCAATTCCGTAACACTTACTATTTAGTTTCTTACCATTAAATGTATATATATATGTCAATGCGTTTATTTGATATATTATTCCATTTATTTCGCATTTCCATCATTTTAAGTTTAAACTAGTTGGAACCAAATATTAACGTCTAGTTCCTGATCACAATCCAAAACTCCTCCCGCCAAAACGTTGGACTCGGTTCACAGTTTCGAGATGAAACCCTAGCAGTAGCTGTATGAAAGTCAATGCTCGTGTTTTTGTGATTGGACATAGAGTATCAACTATCAATTGTCACACTATTTACATCTTGAAATTAAATGAAGACTGTTTAAAAACAAATGCTTATAACGACTGAGCTAAAATGCTCATAATTTAAGGTATTGAATGGAGACCATAGAGTGGTGCGGATTTCGGTGATAAATTTTAAAAACGCTTTAGTGTTACCAATCATACAATTTTGCTGCTTTATGCGTTTTTACATAAATTAATAAAAAATGAAGATGAAATACGCGCGCGGATTTCAATTTACTCATAAAAGTGAAATACGCTGATCAAAACCATATACTCATGTAAAGAGGTGTATACGCTGATCAAAACCATATACTCATGTAAAGAGGTGTGGGACAAACAAAAACGCAACCACTTATGTTATTTTTTATATTTTAACAATTACATTTAACTCTCTATATTTATATATTGTGATGCGTGAGAAGATATGGACCATAGAGAAAACATGAGTTGTGAGGGTGTAAACAAGTTTTACGTGTAATTTGGTTTAGATTATCGTGAGATTTTTTTTTAATATGTAAAAACAAGTTTATTTAAGTTTTAATCAAGAATTATTCCATAATTGTATTAATATTATTAAAATAATGTATACTTTCATGATTGAATTAAAACACTCATATACATATAAACTACAAAATAATTTTTTTTTTACTTTGACTTTGAATATTTAATTTTTGTATTTATTAAATATGTAAAAAATTAAATTTTATGATAGCATATTTTTATTTATGATTTTATAATTTTTTAAACATGTAATATATAAAATGAAAGTTAGATATTTATTTTAAAATTTACTTATCTTAATATATTTTCTTTTAAAAATATATAAGTATCCCGCACCGCAAATGATTTTTTTATCATTCAAACTTTAGTTTGCAACGCTTACTCTGTAATAACCGCACTTGTCCCGTATTCCATACGTACCGCAGTTAAACTGCATCGCATTCTCAATTTAGTTATTCGTCCTGCTAAATATACTGTTACCATTCAGAGCCTTTATCACACAACGCTGTAATGGGACTACGTAATTTTATCAAAATTTCAAAAAATTTCGATGCAGATTTTGCATATGTAATGACAGAGACATGAATTAACAACAGAGATTCTAAACCTGACTTATGTGCCATGAAAGGAGGTGAGATAGCAGATAGATAACTTATAATACAAATAACAGACAACATTGCAACTCTGTTATGGGAAAATCTTGTACTTACATTTTTATTATTTAACGTTCTATTTTATGTATCAATATCTCAATATATATAATTAAGCTTTCATTTCCAATAAATTTTGGTATTTACAGTTTATAAAAATATATGAAAATATATTTTTAACACTAAACATACAATTTTAATATATAATAATAATAATATTATTTTTATATTACTATTTATTTATAATATGTATTACGCACGCTTGTTAGCTGTTTTACCAATCAAACATTATTTTGCATCGCAAATAGTTTTTCTTCACCAATCATAAATCATTTTGCACCGCATTTTCTACAGTAACCGCATTTGTTCCTCATTAGACATGTCCCGCAGTTTAACCGTACCGCACTTTAAATACGCTTTTCAATACCGCCTAATATAAAATTTAAATATTAAATAGAAAGAAAAAAAACATAGATGCAGTGGAAGTAAAAAAGGTCGGTGAAATGAGGAAGGCCCACAAGCAGCCACAAAAAGGCCGACTCTATGATAAATAATGGAACCCAATGCAAAAGTTCACTCTTTTCTCCTCTCATTTTATCACAATTTTTTACATTAAAGTTTACGTTTTTCTTTCTTTTCTATCTGCCAACAAAGTTATAGTCTTTATATTATTCGCTCTCCCTTTTGAAATATTTGTTTCTTTATAGTTAAACTTGTATTAAAAAAAATAGTTTCCACATGATTAAAAATCGGATGTTGATTTTGCTATTGTCTATCAATCTCTCGTTTACAATGCATGTGTTCAAATTCATCAGTTGAGTACGATATATACTGTAAGCTAATCATAGATCAATTAGGTTTAATATGTTTTCTTAACGATCTTGCATTTATATTCGAATCTGACTGCTTGAATGAATCAAGATTCAAGAATTAGTTTTTTTTTTTTTTTTTTAAATCCGACTTAGAAAACCAATTGATTGTTAACTTAAATAATATGTTTATTAGTATTTAACATCTATATCATATTTTCAATATGATTTATGAATAAAATAAAATAAAAAGATGGAGAGGAAAAAGGATTCCCTCCACAACATGGGTCGTTCTCAATTCTTTATGCCACAAAAATTTGTCATATTGTGGCTCTACTTTGAAAGGGAGTGAACATTTATCTCACATCACTTCTACATAATATTCCCACAGGATAAATTATATGTAGCTTCCTCTTTTCTAAACCTATATATATATATATAATGCAACTTTACCAACACCAACTAACACATAAATAGGCTCCTTTTCTTGTATTGGTGTTTTCTTAGCTCAAATGAATAATTATCGGTTAGGACTTTCATTCACTACATTAAACAGTATGTATGCAATAAACTCATCATATATACAACTTATAAACTTTTACCACATGTTACCACCAAAATACGTACAAAATTAGCAACTATGTATATTTACCTCCAATACAAAATTAATATTTAAATGCATATTTTTAAAATATATATGACACAAAACTGGAATACAAGCTAAGACGTTACGAAAACATGAATTGGGATAAAAGTATTTTATTGTCAATATATTGTGTATAAATGCATCTATCACATATTTCATGATTATGGTGGGTTTTCATATTGATGATGGAAGAAGATGTGAGATAAAATTGAAAATATAAAGAAAATGTGGAAAGAGATTGATTGATTTTTTTTTTTCTAAGGCTATGGCCAACTCTTATGGACTTTGCAGCAATTTTTTTGACTAAACCCCTGACACTATTGCCTTATTCATATCCCCACACATTATATATATATATATATCTTTATAAATGTTAATTAAGGTCGCATATTTATTGCTGTTTTCTAAAGAGTTCCATTCTCATCCCAAAAAAAAAAAGCAACACTATTAATGTATGGTCATCTTAGCATGCTTGTCAAAGAAAAAGGAAGAAAATAATGAAAAGTGAGTCCACATTTTATTAATATATAATCATAATATTTTGCAACTTTTTAAACAAAATAGAGCCTAGAGCATTTGTGTATTGCGACAAGAAAAAATATAGTTTTGCACTTATAAAATCATTTTAAAAGGAAAAACATCATTTTCATGGATTATATATTTTATGATCGATAGAAATATTATTTAATTATATTCGAGATTTCCCACTGCAATCTTTAGATTCTTATACATTGTAACCGGTAATTTTTATTTATTTAAGAGAAATATTGAAATATTTCTTTGTTGTCATAAGAATTGGTGTATACTCACGTTGTTTTTTTTTTTTCTTTCTTAACTGTATACTCACGTTGTTTTTAATTAAGAACTCTCATAGAATGAAAATATATATATTTTTGGATAACCACTTTCTATTATTCTATTGGTTTGATGAGGAAGTGCTCCAGTGAAGACGGTGGCAAAATTAGTGAGTAAAAACGACTACTTAAAAAACTATTATTATGTTGATCAAAAAAAAAAAACTATTATTAAAAAGCTTAATCCATATATATATTGAAATGATTAGTTGTGTAACAGAACTAATGTTAAGTGGGAATTGATGGGATTTGTTGTTGGAGGAATGGCCCAATTTCCCAAAGAGATTTATATTTTATTTATGTATTTGTTATATTAATAGAATCAGAGTTGTGTGTATCTTTTACTTTCATCTCTTTACATGATCTCATCATGCCAAGTAGAGCGGCCTCTGCTCCAATCAATTCCAACCACTTGTCATCGTGTTCCACTGTATTCCTACTTAAGCTCTCGCCACGTTGCCAGCCAAAGTTAGAAAAATGTAAACATTAGAAAAATATTTTAACTTAAAATTAAGAGCGTTCGATCTACGGCTTCATACGATGCAGCGAACATCAAGCTTAAAAAAAAGTAAAATGCACTTCTTTTTTTTTTTTTTTTTTTTTTATCATTTAGAGTTATATTATTGAATCTAATGCTAACCAAAAATTCAAACGAAACCGGGTATAAAGTCCAAACAAATGAAACTAAGTCGACGGTGAAAGTTTAAAATCCCAAAACCAAAGCTCTATAAATCATAAACTAAAACAGAAGCAGAACGAGTTATACCGAAGAACAATTACAAACCCTAAACTTATAAGATTTTTTAACTTCTGAAGAATCTATACACGACAGAAGCATAAAATAGACTTAATACCATCGAATTTTTATGATTTTTAAAAATCACTAAAATTTGGTTCTATGCTAATAGTTATATTTTTAAGATCATCATATTTATTTATTTTTACTAAAGTATTACTGTTAAAAAAGACATTTAATATAATTTTACATATTTTTTAAAAAATAATATTATTTAAAATTTTGAACATTTAATAGAAAAACTATAATTTTTTTTATTTAGACCATTATTTTTATTAAATCGGTCTTGCTTAAAATCAAATTGCAATAAGTCTATTGATCAATATCTCTTATATGTTATTTTATGTCTTTATCTAATTTTAGAGGTGAAATTTTTAATATTTTTAGTACAAATCTTCATATTTTATTTTATTTATTCAATATGCATTTTGTTGGATGTAAACTCGGATGATAACACTAATTCGAATTATTAGATTAGTGTTATGGTCATCTTTATGCCTTCTGCATACGTCGTCCTATGATGATAGAATGGAAATTAGTTACTGCGTTGAATAATATATATATATATATATATATATATAAGCATATGGTATTGGATGATTATGAAGCTCCACTAGTTATTGTTATTTTATATGTAGCCCAAATTATAAACTATTTAGTGAGAAACGTGAAACTTTATAAGAAGTTCAAAAGCTTTCATATATAATACAATGATGATCATATCCCATTAATCACTAGATACTAGGATTTATGTGTTCAATATAGGTATATTATTAATTTTATTTTATTTGTTTTTCAAAGGAATTTTAAGTCGAAATTTAGATTAGTTTTGGAGATATGCAAAAAAAAAAAAACAAATTATTTTGCTAATTAAGATCTTTATAATGGCTAACCATGGCTGAAGTTGCAATCGAAAAAAATCGAATCCTATTTCCTCGACAAAAATGGTGATTTCTTCAACTGCACTATCACCATAAGTTGTTCGTATACTGTTTTCTTGGGAAAATAATTTTCATTTTTCTGAAAGTGGAAAGGTAAAAAATGACAATGGATATTGATATACTTCTAAATGTGAGAACAAATGCCAAATCCGTGGTCCTAATTAACTCTACTTTGATAACTTTGCCGTGTTGTCTAGTGCGTATTTTGCTATATAATATTATTTAATTTCTGTTTCAATTCATAAATATCAGTAAATAAAAAGATGATAGTCAATATTTTCAGCGATGATATGGTGATCGGGGTTTGGAAACGAGAGGTTCGATTGTTGCAGATTAATTTTGTTTTTACAAAATATACCCAATATAAAAATATACCTCAGAGTTTAAGTGGAATATAAATAGAGTTACTTTGTAATTGATATGTTAGCAAATGTAACAGATACTCTTATGGATAAATGTTAAGGCAGAAAGGTTTTCCAGAAGAAAATAACGAAAATATTTTTTTTTTCGATCGTACTTTCTAATAAAATTTGATATCTTTTGACCAAAATATTAAATTGAATTCTATATACACTTTTATCTACTGCGGAAGGCTATGCTCTTGATTTTGGGTATTAGGCCGCTCCCTTATCATCATTAGTTTGCCTTTTTTATTTTTCCGAACCCATTCGTTATACAAAGTTAGTCAGAAATAAAATAAAGACAACAATCACAAGTTCACAACACTGAAAAACAAAATTCCCTAACTAAAATCATGATATTAGGAAGCAAAACTAAATCAACCTATCATGCTAACAATTTTGTACCATGAAAAGACGAGAAGATAATAAACAGGAAAATTCGTAATATCTGTCCCACGTGTGCAAACATGTAAAAAATGATTTGTAGATGTTGAATTGCTTGGGATTCCTACAACCGTGTGGGCACCTCACTTTAGAAACTTGAACCCGACTTTTCTAAAACCCTAAACCCTTTTTTCTTTCTTTCTTTCGTTTATTTTTCTAATCTTTTACTTATTTGTCTTTTTAAATATTCTTTCATGCACGCTCTCGCTATGCCCACAAGCTTCTAGGAATCCGATGCCTGTTCTTAATCTTAGCCTTGCTTAATTAAATCTCAGTTAATTGGGCCTAAATATTATAATTTCAGATCCAACAATATATCTACTTATCTAGGTATGCCCTCCAAGTGACTAAGTGAGGAAGTTTGTTGGACCAAAATTCAGACAACATTTAAGACATTTAATATTGTCATGTACGTAAAATTTGCAGTGATAAATAAAAACATGTCTAATGAATATTAATAAATGATAAAGACCGCTAAACTACCATCATTTAATTTAATGAAAAATGTATTGTTGTTAACCATCGTAAGGGATTAAGGTTTTTTCAATTACTATAGAATAAATTTATAATTATAAATTAAAGAGATCTAGCATTGATTTTTAAAGTTTTCTTTTATACTACTACTATTTTGGGAATTTTCTAATTTTAAAATATAGAAAACTTCTGAATTAATAAAGTTATATGACATAAGTGCAAAGTTTAAGGTTGGTTGTCACTTGTCAGTTTGACCATTGGACCAAACAGTTTTCTTTTGTTTTAAAAAATAAATGCATTTAGCCAATGAGTTGCGCCGCTAATTAACTATCTAATAAAATAAAGGCACTATGGTATATTATCAATTTTGAATTTAACTATGAAAATCAGAATTACTTATCAGATACTTGCTTATATATCACATATATACGAGCATTTATTTGAGGTACGAATATGTACATGACCGCATGGATTTTGTATAAATACAGTACGTCGTCATACGTGGATATGCATGTAACTAAGAAAATCTCGAAATCACATTTACTTTTTTTTTGGTAAAGGACATTTACTTATCATTTTTTTTTAAATAAAAAGGCTTCTTTTTTACTTATCAGTTTTCACATATACGTTCATGCATCTGATCTGATCTGACCTGACGTACCAATATGTACATGACCGTATGGATATACCATATATGTGTAGATAGATACGCCATATACATGTACGTATGGATAGGATATATATAGACATGCATGCATGTGGCTTCAAGCTTTTAATTATGATAATTCTGCAAATCGTTCGTCTTTATCGAAAGTTGAGAGNGAGCTCTCATCGAAGCTTTGCCGGTAGTTGATAAGTTGATCTCTCGAGGCATTAAAATGGATCCAAGATGCCAATTGTGTGGCCTTGAAGGGGAAAATGCAAACCACATTTTATTTGGTTGTTCCATTGCGAGACAAGTGTGGGCTCTTTCGAGTTTTCCCTGTCCCCAAGACGGCGTTGATCAAGGTTCAATTTTCACAAATATGAACCAAATTTTTAGGTCTTCCAAGTGTGTGCCTATTTTGGTGGAGGTTAGGAGATTTTTCCCTTGGATTCTTTGGTTATTATAGAAGAATAGGAATAGTTTTCTATTCAAAGGAATTCGATTTTCTGCTATTGACACAATTAGAAAATCCAGAGAAGATTCAGGCCGTTGGTTCAATGCTCAGTTAGTGGATGTGGAAAGGCTATCATTAGATCAGGCGAATCATGTCCCGGTGTCAATCTGTTGGAAACCTCCAGAGACGGGTTGGTTAAAGTGTAATATTGGCCATTCTTGGTCAAAGCACAAGAGGTTGGCTAGGGTGGCGTGGATATTACGAGACGAAAAAGTGGCAGCACTTCTCCATAGTAGAAGAGTTTTTTCACAGATTGGTACCTTATTTGATGTCAAGTTTAAAAGTATTTTGTAGGCTACTGAAAGTATGGCTTCTAATCACGTAGACAAGGTGATCTTTGCTTCCGAAGCGGCTGATTTGCTGGATGCCTTGAGTCGGCCTAAGGCTTTGCCGGCTTTTAAAACTTCTGTTTCAGACTTTAAGTTTTCTCTAAGATCGTTTCCTGCGTGGAAAGTGGAGATTGAAAAGACAGCTTCGAATAGAAGTGCAGCTCTCATAGCTCAAAGTGTAACGATTTAGGATCGTAATCAGTCATATGTTGCTGTGAATTATCCTTTCTCGCTTTCAAGCCTCTTTGACAGTGAGAGTCCCTTGGCCTCTGTTTGAGGGTGTGTTATTTTTTGGTAAATATTGGTCTCAAACCTTGTTATTTTCTTCTTTCTTGTTGTTGTGATTTTTTGAGGTGTATATAGGTCGCGCTGACCGTGGTTGTATCCTTGGGTTTCTACCCTTTATATAAAATTCAGATGAAAAAAAAAAAAACACTTACAAGTGGCCAAGTGGTGAAGTACACTAATCTTATATATCTAAATAAACATAACAAAATGAATATTAAAATTTAAATTTAACTCCATAAAAAGTTGATATAAAGTCTTAGCAATAATTTGTTTTTAAATAGTTTTCATGAAACATATTTAGTTCAAAAGAATCAAAACTTCTACTTTTGTAAAAGTAATTAAATTCAAATTAATATAAAATTTTATAGTACTAATTTTGTTAATATTATTTTATATTCATCTCTGTTATTTTCATTTTTGTTCATCTGTTTTCTTTTCAAACTTTATCATCGTTTATTTTCTTCACATTTTTACTTTTCCACATATTTATTTTCTCATTCTCATTTTTTTCCCCTTTTATTTTTAAAAGGAAAAAAAGCAATTTGGACTCTGGGTTTGAATGGAAGTGCAGAACATATGCAAAACATATGCAGATTATCAAAAAACAGATTGATCTGTATTTTAATTGCCATTCACCTATTTTTTGCAGAACTAAAAAATAATATTAAAAAATTAAATAATCTGCATTGAGATCAAAACCTTTGTAAATAATCTGATCTGCACATGAAAGAGAAAAAGGGGGTGGACACATACATGTGACCAATCATGTAATTTTGTTTTCTTTTATTTCTTTTTTTTTAATTGCTTATAAATGTTTTTAGTTTGATACCTTATTTTATTCATTTCCATAAAATAAACAAATCTACAAATCTTCTAAAGTTTAAAAATATGATTTAATTTAATTTTCGTTTTTTCTATGTAATAATTTTTTTTAAGAATAGATATTTTTATTTAGTGAGATATTTAATATATATATATATATTGTATTTATTTTCTTTATAAATATCAAAAAATATATATCTAAAAATTATATATATTTTTACTTTACATATTCATAATTTTTATATAATTTGCTTGCAATCACTATTTAGTATTATGCGTGTTGATTTTCTTACAAATATATATAATTATTGCTATAAATATATTTACAAACGTAATAATTCAAAAATTAAAACTTATTAACTGGTATAAACTAGTAGAATAAAATCATAAATATTCTTTTATAAATTATATTTTAATTATAAATATGAATAGAACTGATCCATGTGATACTAAAATAGAGAAAAATAGGATAATGAGATTCTATGTCAAATGTGAGAAAAATAGTTTATATTAAATTTTATTTTTAAACTTTCTACATATTTTGTAATCGATTTTTTTTTTAATAATTTTTAAACTTTTAAACATATTTATTCTCACAATTATATTTATTTCATTATATTGCAAATACATATAGACAAATAAAATTACTTTGTCTTAATTTTTATTTTTAAATTTTTTTTTTATTTTGTAATCGAAATTAATTTTTTGATAATATTTAAATTTTAAATGTATTATTTATTGCATTTATATGTATTTTTTTATTTTTGACTTTTAAAATATTTGATTTGTATTATTTTATATTGTTACACTATTTAATATAATATTATTATTTGCAGATCTACATTTTTGCTTGATTTGTATTTGTTCTGTTTGATCTGCATATTTTTGATCTGCGTCACCATTCGAAACGATAATGTGAGGTCGTACTCATTTAATATGCAGAGGGCGTGACCCCAAAGCTTGAAGGATATGTTGGAGTAGGACCAAACAGTAACATAATTTAATAACTATAATATATTTGTTTTTTAAATTATAATATCTCTTTTGTTTTATTTAAATTTGGCTGTCACATTATTGTCTGATTATAATCATATACGACAAGATCATTAGTTGCAGACTCTCGCAGACATGTGTTTCATATATATAAAAAAAGGATTATTAATTATATTCAAAAATTGCAATAAATGTTTGCGACATAAAAAAACTCGTTAACATGCTCGTTAATGGGCCAATGAGCTATTGCAATCTCTGGGCTTATGTTAACACAAAGCCCAAAATTAGGTTTAATTTTTATCATTATTTATATGGGCTTGTTTCGGATTTTATGTTTACAATTTCTTTTATAAAATCTGCATGAAAAAATTTAGAATGTTGATTTAAGTTTTTAAATGCTGAGAACCAAAAACAAGTTCGAAAATGCTAAAATGGACGCTGAAGTTATTACAAAAACCGAGAGGATTCAAATTCAATGACCAAGTTTCACATTTTATCACAGTTAAAAAGTTTTATAAATATCATAATATATATATATCTTCGGTTTTCAAATTGTGTATTTTTCGTATCTTTTTTGTTCTCATAAAGTAAAGCCGTCGGTAAATAAACAGAGCAACTAGTAACTTTGCTTGCGCAGATAATTCCACCGCAAATAAAAACAATTAATACTTTTAAAAATAAATATAATAATTTACAAAAACTAATTAACTAAAATATGGTTTGAATCAGATACAATACATCATATCTGCGCAGTCTTACAAGTTTCATTTGTAGCTCAATTAGAATTTAGAAGATATGATGTATGCGTTTTTATTACCATTAAGCTTAAACAAAAAGCGTGCGAACAACTCTGCAAAAATCATAGGGTCCAACATTTATTGATCGTAAATTTTTGTCAGCAAACTGAAAAAATATAAATGGAAAAAGAAAACTAGAAAAATTAATTAGGTTTGCTTAAAGGGGAAGAATCTAACACATCACTTGGCAAAATGCTGACATGTGGGGATTTTTTTGTTTTGTTTTTTACACAATTAAAAGTCATTCTTATGGTTTGCAAAATTTCAACATTGTTTGGAGTTTTTGGATATCCATTGCAGTATTTTTTAGTTTTTTTAGTTTTCATCATCGTCTTTAAATATTTCTATAATAATAACTATATAAAAGAGGTCTATTTGAATCGACATGATAACAAAGGATCCTCCAAACTATTAAACCAAAAATGGTTCTTTGCAGATACAGCACCGGATAATTTTTTCAGAAGATAAAAGAAAACATTACAGGTTTTGCAACTTAAGGAAGAAAGCAAACTTTATTGGATACATAATATTTTCTTAAGAAGATGACAAAAGTGAAGATCATACTATTTCGATTGCGTGATCGATTAGAGTCAAACAGCAGTGACTGCGATTTTCATAGCGGATTCGCAATGGCCTGGAAAATTGCAGATGAAGAAGCTTTGTCCTTTAGACAAAGTTATACGATCTTTGCCTGAATTGTAAGTTCTCGCACGTGCCGGCGTTTTGCAATTGTCGTACCCTCCACTATCTACCGCGACCACGTTGTGGATCCTCGGATTATAGTTAAACACTGCAACATATTTATGAAATTCTAATTTTTTAAAACTACTAAAAAAATTTTGGTCAAAATTCTTAATAGTTCCAACTATACGTTAACTATTAAGAATTTTCGTTACGAAAGTAATTACTTAAAACTCGAATATCGCTTATGCTTGGGATATATTGACCAAAAAACTTTACTTGTTTATATAACAAAATATGCACACAGCTTAATAAAAAGTTAACTACGGCAATAACTAAACATATTAATATGTCAATAAAAACATTACTGTACAGTACCCTAATTATAAATAGATAAATCTACAGCGACGGTTGAGATATTTCTTCATGGGAAAACATATTCAGTTCATCACTCAAGTTTAAACCAAAAGCAAGATTACTTTTGTTAACATTTTCATAATCTGAAAACATGCATTTTCAACAGTTAATCGCTTTTTGTTTAAGCTTGAAAAGGTATGCGACAAGTACAACATAACACTTAATTGCTTGTGGTATATGTGTAACAGAATATATTTAAAGCTTAATGAAAGGATGTGAAGTATGTATACCGAGAACGTCACCGGCTTTAAAATGTTTGCCACTAGGCCAACCCACAGCGTTAAAGGTCCAGCCGTTGGATTCACCGACTGTGTAAGTCACAGCTTGAACGTAGTCAGCTTGAAGCACCAACACTGAGACCACCATCAAAGCCACTATGGCTCGAGCCGACCATGATGCACTGCCTCTTCCCTTGGCCATATCGATCGATCTTAGTAGGCAAAAGATTAGAGAGAGAAAGAGAGATAGATTGTAGAGAGTGAATGAGGACGAATTGAAGAGAAAATGGACAAAGGGTTTTAAATAAAGATGAAATTATAGGCATTCAATGTTTTGTTTGTTTTATTAAATTGGGTGTCACAACAACCCATGATATATGGTCATTTATTATTTTTGGACATATTGTCTATGTAAATTGATAATAGTCTATAGACCGAAACCAAATATATCTTATGTTTGGTTTGGAGATATAGTTGATAAGTTCAGAAGTAGGAACTCTTGTAACACCACTCTATAATCTGAATAATACGATTACTTTGAATATATCTAAGAAAAACAAATACAAGATGCTCAAGTATTATACGACGATCTCATGACGATCGCTCCATTAAAAGTCTCATAGCCACTATGTTCATTTCAACACAATAAGCATAAAAAAATCCAGGAAGAAGAAGAGATCCTTTTTATTGGTCGGACTCTCTCACTCCAAAACGCAAAGGCGCAAAGCCTCTGTGGACCCCAGAGTCTTTGCCACTCGATGCCAGCTCACCTTAGTCAACCTGCCACGTTGACCACACCTGAATCTTCCTCTGCTCCAAATTAACCAACCTTTCTCCCCACTCTTCCTCTTTCTATAATACATCTTATGATGCGTATCAATTAGTTTGGTCTTGACTATAGTACATATAGGTGAACCTAGTTTGAATTTTTTTGTTCGTTCTTTTGAAATACTTTGCTTATAGTACCAACTAATGTATGATTTGTGTACAAGGAATCATTAAATCGTTGTATTAGTATATATATCTCGATCTTCTTTTGCTTAATCAGCTGATGAGTTTCCACAAAAACTTGAATATTATATTTGGTTGACGTAAATTCTTTCCTATATGAAAAAGTTAACAAAAGAGGATATTTTTTGGGGATCAACTATTATTAATGTGTGTTATTTATTTGTTTGAATTGTTGGAGGTTCGACTCATGAGTTTTGTATTTTAGAGGAAGGAAACACAATTTTAAAGTGAGTCAAAATAACGAAAATTACCACTATTGCTAATGAAATATTTTGAACCTTTCAAGTGAAAAGAGTGGTATAGTAAATTTGTAGTCACATTGTTGTGGATACATATAACAAAACTACATGTACAAAAACCTACATACGTATACGCTGAGGAGAAGATGGCCAAAAAGAATCGAATTGATCTAAATCTGAATTTTAAGTCTATACCCGCCTGAAAAAGTCTGTGGCTCGGTTTAAAAGATTTTACCCGATGTGGAAACCGCTGGACTTGAAAGAAGTAGATAATGTCGGAAGCCTATACAACGCAATAACTCCGGCAGCAAAAGCAGCAACAGACGCCAAAACAAACGCCGGCAAGTTTCCTCCTCCAAACAATGCATCCCATGGTCCCGCTCCAAGCGATACTATCATCTGTTGAAAACCAAAACCATAATATTCAGGCAATAATTACGGGTCGGGTCTAGACTCGAATTGAGTGTCATTGTACAAGATAATGAATTTGAGTGTAATTAGATTTGAGAGATTGCCTGAGGAATGACGATTGCGAGGTTCAACACTCCTATAGCCAAACCTACAGTGAGGAAATGAAACCATTTTAAAATTTCTTCAAGATTTAAACACAGAGCTATGAATGCAGAGAAGATATGGATTTTTTCACAGACCTTGACCGCCACCGGAATCAGCAGTGACTTCTGCTGTGACAGAGAAAGGGACACTGTATGTGATCTGCACAAAGGAAAAAAAATGATGGTTTATTATCGCGCATTTCAGATAAACATTGAAAAAAAAGAAAAAAAAAAGAGAAATTTCCGATTAAAGAAAACACATACAGCTAGAGGAAAACCAAGGAGTGCAAAGACGACTACGGCTGCAATTCTTGTTGTGTCATTCCCATCTCTTATGTGTTCAACTTTAGACATCAAGCTAATTACAGCTGTTCCTGCCATGCAGGCAAATACAGTGAAATTGCTCAGAGCCCATACAACTCGTGCACCCATCCGCTGACACATTGGTTCAATGAAGAATGAGCTGATCCCAAGAACGACCTACGGAAACCGGGAAAAAAGTTAATTCAATAGCGGGCTAGTGGTTGATGTGCAGAACAGTTTAGAATCCGTTTTTGTTTAATAAGTAAAACAGCTTATGATATCGATTCTTACAGAGTTTAGTAGCAAACCAAATGCACCTTCACGGACACCTTGACCATAGAGTTCCACAAGCCAAATGTCTCCCTTTGGATTCCCGTGGTAAACTTCTCTTCCCATCCAATCTGTATCAAACAGAAAGAAGGGGAACCACGATAACTGCAAGGAAGGATACCAAAACCAAAATATAAAAGAAAGAAATGGTTTTCACTGTCATATAAGAATCTAAGAACAGGTAACATTTGGTGATAACAGATATATAGATATCATAATGTTTTCTTAGCAGTTAGCACTCACCCATGTAAGAGCCATGACGATAAGAACTGAGTGCATATCAGGAGGCAAATGCCTCAAACTGGTTAGCAAATTCACTAAAACAGATCCAGGGCCATCAATGAAGGTCTCATCTTGATGCTCATTCGTTGACTTGCCGAGCTGTGCATCCATATCACGTTCTACTCTCTCATACTTGATCCCATTGGCAGTACCATTATTCGATTTTGAGAGCTGAAGGCCTTTAGACTGGAGATCATCCAGCAAAGGTGCAGAATCCGGTATATGGGTAGGCTTATTGCTTGTCAAAGGAATCTCTTTAGCAAAATAGATTGTGACAAGAGTGCATATAGTGAGAAAGACCTGAAAAAAACGATAACTCTTAGAAAAAATAAAGAACAATATATTCAGATTGGAAAACAAGAACAAAAGCCACTAGGTGGATTAATATGGATTAAGACTTTCAAAATCACCTCACGAATCAAACAGACATACTAACGGAATGTCTTAAGTTGTAACTAATGATCCCCAAGATATAAACATGACTACAGACCAGCCGATTCCATTGCATTTGTAGAAAGCTTAGCAGATGCATGTGTCAGAAAAATAAGCATACTGCTTACCACTGCAAGAAGAAACGCTGCTTTAAGATTTCCACATGCAGCACAACATGCTCTACTAGTTAGGAAAGGGAACCATCTGCTCGGTAAAATTGCCCGGATCATTTAACAGCTGGCGAAAAATGCAAATGAGGAAATAGAATACAAGTTTTTGAAAACGAGGATCTCGAAGATTACTCTTGCCATTGTCCGCTAGCACCAGCAGAAAACCCAAGGATATTCCCAATAGCCATCCACAAGCAGAAAACAGCATTTGCAGTATTCCGCTGATCAGGACCTAAGGAAACCAAGAGACATCTCATAAGTATTTTTCTATAGAATCAAGCAAGGCAAACTCAATCTAGCTCTAGATTCTCAATAGAAACTATGATCTGTTAGGTGTATGGAGAAACTCTATCATTACCTGATAGATCAGCTAGAAGAGCACGAGCAGGTCCCTGAAACAAAAGCAGAAAACATCATTCCTGGATATTTAGGTAATGACTAACACCATTCAATCTAGTAGATCGGATCTGAACCTGTACTGTGTTGTTTGCTAGATCCAACAACCAAAACCCGATGATAAAGACAAAAGCTGCCCTGGTCCGTGTGCCTTTGAAAGTTCTGCATTTACAGATACACATCAAGTCGTCAATTACTTTACTTTTATACATTCCATACAAAACATGAAATAGGCAGGGGAGCAGGAGAGCAACCTGCAATGTTCCTTTGTATCTCCTAACAGATACCCAATGTCTGCAGAAAACCCGATTATTATCACCTAAATTGCAAGCTTTTGTTTAGCTTATATAAAACGCAACGTAGCCAGCTATATCCTAAAGGGAATAAAAAAACAGAAATCCCCTTACTGCTATTGAGATCATGAGTGAACCCACGAGAATGAATGGTCGTCTTCTTCCATACTTTGAAGTACATTTATCACTCCAAATGCCAACACAAGGCTGGACCTGAAAACCAACAAACAAATAAGTACCAACAAATGTAAAAGAAAAATGTGTGCTCACAAAAGAACAATAGTTTCTGATCACATATAAATCAATCTTTTGTAACTCTAGTGAGACACAAAAATGTGCAGATCACCACTGAATACACTTGTGAGAAATTCGTATACATAATTGCTAAAATTATAAAAGGAATAAAAGTTGATGGTGAACCTACCACAAGGCCTGTAATTGGGCCGCACAGCCAAATAAAAGAAGAAAAAGCATGCGATATTCCAAGAGTCTGCATCAATCAGCCAAATGCAACACGGTTAGAATAAAACTCAGAAGGATTCATCAGCAACGACGACAAGGGAAAGATCACAACAACTTCTACCATACCTACCCAGTTGATGTATAATATATAGTTCAGATATCTCAACACAATTCAATCCTATGAACATTAAAACTATAACTTCCACACAATTTTTTAAATGTCAAAAATGATGAATTGGCCAACAACACCCACCTAACAATTAGAACTTCATTGTTTTCACCTACAAAGTACTCGACTTATTCGTACAAGCTACACCCTCGTATATAAAATAAGCACACAATTGACAGAGAAACTGCCAAAAGTGACAGAAATGGCGGCAAGGATAGAGAGCAGTACCTGAATGTAAGGAGTGAGAAGAGAAAGTTGCAATGCCCATCCAAATTGAACACCAGCAGCGACTGTACAACTAAGGACCAGCGTCACTAAGCTACAATTCTTCGACGCGGGATCACCATCGGCCGATTCAGGATGATTCGATGGAGAAGACGAAGAAGCCGGTTCGATTTGATGCTTCGTCACCATCTCAAGTTCAACATCCTTCCTCAGATTCCTATACGGCACAGAGATCGACACCGAGTCACTCTTCCCCGCCATAACTCGCCGTCCTCAACAAAGCCCCCCGGAACTACAGATCCCTAATTCGTATCGAATCAATTTCTCATTCCGATTCACAAGGATTACAATAGCCCAAATCAAAAAAGATCTAAGCTCTAGGGATTATTACGCCAGGAGATTCGGAGACGACGATCGAGATCTAGCAAGAGTCAAATTCGGGCGGGTGAATTTTGATGGAATCGATTGGATCGGTTTTTGGGTGTTTTTGTTTTTTTTTTTTGAGAACGCGCAAGTGCAAAAGGAGATTCGTTTTACAGAAACCGTTGATCTGTAGATGGACGGCTGAGATTATTACTTCTAGTCTGCAAGACTATATCAACGGGTCGTAACTCATAAGTCAACTTCCTCGTCTCGGGATCAGCGTAATCGCCACCGTTTATTTGATTTGTACGGATCGAAGCCGTTGCTTCAATTCAAAGAAAAGCGGACGAAACTCACCGTCACCGACAACCGACACCAAACAAACGCGCGCTTTAAAAAAGAAAAACTCTTGTCGTTTATTTAATGGGCCTATAATTTTCGTAAATCAGCCTATTTGTTAAAAAATCAAACCGCGTAGGTAACATTTAGTTGAAATATAAAGCCCATTAAAAACCCAAATATGCAATTTTAAATTATTATCTTGCACTCATTTTTAAAAATTTTGGAAATTATTGTCTCCGACTAGAAGAAACCTGTTTTTTGTTTTGTTTTGCCATATTGTAGCTTTTAAGCGCTGCCTGGCAAGAAAAAATAAGTTACTGATGACAATTACAAATATATTTCTACTACTTACAGTGTTTTTTTTTACCAATACTTATTTTACAACTTATGTAAATCTGTTTGTGTAACATTATATGTTTAGTTCAATGCCACTTGGGAGTTGGGAGGAGGGGTATTTCCAAAGAAAATACATTAAACACTGATTCCGGACCACTAAGAATGGAGCTTAGATTCGAAATTTCGAGGTAATAACCCTTTTAGCAAAATAAAAATAAAAATTCGAGGTAATAATAATAAATAAATAAATTACAGGCTTATAGCATATGTGTGTGAACGTGATAGGGATTATACGAATAAAAGAAAATTATAAAAGGAGGAAAAGAAAAAGACGTGTGCCTAACAAGTGTATGATGTATTGGTAAAAAAATGCAAAGAAGATTATTATTCTTGCTTGTGGAAAATGAAAGCCATAGGCACAATTAATACTTACGTCTTTCTTTCTCCATCTCTACTTGTCCCTCTCTTCTCCTTTCCTTCTCCACGTGTACATGACCTCTTATGTCCAATTTTTTTTTTTGTTTCTTAATATCAAATGTACTTTTATTAAAAGTTCAAAACCAATCCTTTTCAATGGTGTGAAATCCATTTTTTAGGTTAGATTAGTTGTTATGGTGCTTCAGAACTTTTTCCCATCAGTTAGAATGATTGAACCGAAACTAAATATAGATCAGTTTGGTCTAGATCAGTTTGGTCTTAGATAATTAATGGGACATTCATTACTTTTACAAAAAAAATATAAGATACTTTTTGACATATTCCATTAACAAAAATATGGAGTCCACTAAGATAATGTTGACCTCAAAATTTATAAAATTTACACAATATATTTTTTTTAAATGTTGTTAGTTGTATAAAATATATATTTTTTAATAAAAAAAATGATAGAAATACATTGTTTTTGTGACTTTTTAAACTTAAAAAATTGATAAATATTAGATTTAAATTTTGACATCAAATATAAGATTCAATTTCTACAAAATGTGAGTTATGCAAATTAATGGAACTAAGTTTGTTAAAAATTTCTTGTGTAACGTATATTTAAGTTACACGGAAACAAAAACATATACGCAGAAACAAAACATTTTTGAAACGTATAAATAAAAATGTATACGCAGAACATTTTAAATCACCACAAATCTAATATATCAATATAAATAGTTTAACTAAAAATAAAATTTACAACACTCAATAATTTAGAACATATTTTTAATACTTATTTTTCACTCCTTCCATCAACAAAACAACCTCAACCTCAAGTATCATAAAATTAATCTTATTTTTTTTCTTACAACAAATTAATCTTATCTATTGAATCAAATTTGATCATTTATTTACATTAATGCTTCAGTTTAATTATTTAATCTGATAGTATATATATTTTTAACTATTTATTTATTATGTTTTCAAAAAGACATTTTTTATTTCCTCTCATACGTGTTTAATCAAACATATACTTTTCAATATTCACATTCGTTTGTTCTTGCGTCATTTTTTGACTTGATTTGGTCGACTAAATACATTTAAAGATATGGTGAAGATCGCTTTCGTTTTCAAGTTATAAATCCAATTTTAGGCACAGTACATATATATAGTCATATCGAATCGAAAACCGGAATATTTTTGCTCTTCATATAGCCGCCAGGACGAGGTGCTCGAATTCAAAAATTCTGTTCCACCTACAAAATTCTCTGTGTTTGACTATCGACCAGAGTCCAAACAATCAACCTAATTTAAATGAATTGAAACTCTACTTCTCTTAAATAGTCAATAATATGTTTAAAACGATGATCAAAGACGGCATGCATGTACTCGGATCATCGTTTTAAACTATCTCATTACTTACAACATAAGGTTTAGTTACCATATTTTAAATTATCCATAGACAAAATAACAACGACAAAATCTATAAAACCAATAAGTTGGTATACTTTTAGCATGTGTGATTGGGCTCAGTCGCAAATTTTGAAATCCTACGAAGTAAGGAACTCAGTTTTTAATTCACTAAAAGAAAAACGTTTTCGGATTATTCAGGTTTGCATATATATAAATCCCATGGTTTATCTAAAAAAGGTTTACAAAAACTCGGACCTACTAATTACGAACGATCACAAATATATACACATATATATATGTATGTGGATGCGGGAGTTAAGTGGTAATTAAGCTGATTAATAATCAAAGATTTAAAGTGTTAAATAAGTACATAGGAGATTCAGGTGAGTTATTAATCAAAATCAGATGAAAGAATTTTTTTGTTAAACTACATTTTTGAAGCACGTGTTGAACGCGGTCTTGACCCAAATAAAGAGAAAAATCACATGTACCATAACTTGACACATCATCTCCTTAACGCCGAACGCGTCGAAAGCTGACGCCAGAAAATAATTCCTTCGTCGTTTCTCAAATTATAAATTTAATAATATAAATATATTAGTATATGGTAAAAAGAGAGGTGCAATATTTAAAAAAAATAATATTCCACCAAAAAAAAAATAATAAATATTGATTGGTTGGCAATTTTGTCTTTCTCTGTCGATAGTCTAGATGATGGTGTGTGATTAGATGAGCTAGAAGAATGGGTCTGTCACGGGTTTTAATTTAAAAACTAAAATATATAAAGTTGATAAAAGAAAATCACAATTTGAATTAATTTTTTCAATGTTAATTAAGAATGCAACCATCGAATTAAAAGATCGATGTAGAAATGTGGAAAGAACGTGAAGAAATAAAAAAGAATCACGTCACGTGGAGACAGCTCTTTTGCAAACTCTTCTATCCACTCACTTCATTAAATCATTTAAAAAGTTGAAGATTTAAAAGCAACAAGAAAAAACACCTTCATTGTCCCCAAAAAAAACACATCCTCTTTGCTTTTTTTTCTCAATTTATTCATATATTTGGTAATTTGCGTTACAAAAAATGTCCAAGTGTTACATCTTTTTTCTCAGACGATCTCAGTATTAACAAATCTGTATATAATCTTCTTCTCTTCCTAGAATTTTTAGGAAGTAAAAATTGAAAATAGCACGTTTTTATATCAAATTACATGAAACGTATAATTATATATATATATATATATATATATATATATATGTTTCTAAAAAAAACATATATCTAATTAAAAAAATATTGTTATATTTTTTTCTAAACATTATGATTCTGTTGCTCTGATCCGTTAACGTAAATGACATTATATATTTGTAAAATTTATGAATACGCGAGTTTGATGTCACTTATTCGTAAAAATTGACAAAATTATCTATACATTTTTCAGGAGTTATATATAGATTTTATATTTAAAAAACATGTTTACTCACTTAGCAGCACTATATCGTCAATGTTGTGTCTGTGTATCTCGTATATGTCTTCTGTCTCCTGACTCTCCTTCCGATTCATGCTGAATTTTAAATGATAATTTTGTATTATGATTTTTTGGGGGATTTTTTATATTAGTTTTATTTTGTAATAGTTAGGATTTGATTGGAGTTTTATTTCCGGACAATGTTCTTTGTTTCCAAGTGATGACTGCTATATCTTCTTATTAAAGAGAGCCAAAAAAAAGAGAGTTAGATACACTCACATAATTCTTTATAGAAGATGACATTAACTCAAGAAAAATATATTCGCAAACGTTAACGAAAATTGACAAACGTAACAGTGATAAGGTCATGTACCACGGTAACTTGTAAAAACATCATAATAATATATATAGACAGCCTCACGTGCGTAGACACGTGCCCCGTGGCCCTAGATTGTTCGTCATCAGCTTTCTCGTTTTCTGAGATAACAAATATTCTCTTCCCCGTACGATTTTACTGACGATAAACCGTAGAAAACATATAAAACACTAGTGAATTTTGATTATTAATCAGAGAATAATCAATTTTAATTTATATATATATATATATATACACTTAGCAACGTAACAGTTAAATATGGTGTAAAACAAAATAATTATAAATATGATGACTGTCTAAACAAAAAAAAACTATTTTTTCGATCGAAAAGTTCATATCGTTTTGTTTTTGTTTTTTTTATTCATGTAGTTTGGATCGCTTAAATAGTTATATAGACTAGTAACTTCACAAACAATTTCATAAAAAATAATGTTTTCGCCTAGAACAAACAATAATAATAGAACTAAAAATATCAAATAAATTATACAAAATAGAATACAGTAGTTAAATCTTTAAACAAACAAAAACTAGATTAATTGAATTAAAACAATTTAGATTAATTGCTAAACACATTTTATCATCAAAAACAACGACATTATTTAATCATATATTAAATAACGACTTCACATAACTATATTATTGATAAAAAATGCAAAACAACATTAATATTGTGCAATTTTTTATAAATTATGTTAGTCTCTGGCTCTACTGATAGTTGTCATCTATACAAAATATATTATATACTTTGCTGAGGAGAGGCTTTGATACCAAGAAAAAAATACACTTACTCTTTTTTTAAATGATTAATATTTTGGAAAAAATTGTTTTAAAAATTTAAATATTTTTAAAATTTAAGTATAATTATTATTCTTTTTACTTAATTTATTTTTATAATATTTATTATTTTTAAAAAATTTAAGTAATAATCATTAAGTTTTATAAAGAATATCATTTCAACATTTTTAATATGTAAATCTAAATTGTGCCCCTTATTAATACACTATATAATTCCCTCTCTCTAATTAATAAACAAAAATAATAGAAATAAAATTGAAATTTAGTTTAAAAATTTACATTAAAAATACAAAGTGATACTATTTATGAAATAAAAATAAAATACTAAAATAATACTTTTTGTAAAACATAGATAATAGTTAATAGGAAAAGTTAAAAATTCTTAATATGTGTGAAAAATTTAAAACATTCATCTTTTACAAACAAAGAAAGTATTTATGATTCATACGTTAATAAGCATTTATCTATTTATCTCCGTATAATGTACTTTCATAATATAGAGGATGTTATGAAAAAGTACTAATAAAGAGGGATTTTGAGGAAAAAAAAAGAAAAGAATATTAATATTTCAGTGACGTGGGATTTGTAAACAACTTTTTCTGCAAGTAATTAATTCCTTTTGACCACTGAAAATTAACAGCTGAAGTACTCTGAACATCTGCATTCAACGTTGAAAAGTAGATTGTTTCTTTTTCCTGATTTTCCCACGCTGATCAAAATACATTCCAATAGTTTTTTTTGGCACTAATTTTTTTCTTTTACAATTATCCAATCCCCACCAGTAACAAAAATATGAAAACAGCAATTATTTTTTGAAAATTAGTCCGCAATGTCACTAAAGAGATAACAGTTAGACGACTAAGCCTTTCTACTAACTAAACAAAATTAAAATAATTCATGTATATAAAAGATGGCCAATCGTTTAGGTCTCTAAATCTAATTTTTGCGTTAGTTGAGATAGTTTTTGTTCCAATTTTGTTTGGTGTATTGGTTTCTCTAATTTGATTGTAGTGGATAGAGTTGTGATGATAACTATTCACAATCTATAAAGTTTCTACAAATTAATTAATTTTCAGTTTTATTTTTATTTGACAAGACTAAATTTGCATATTACAACTAAAAAAAAGTTAACAAAAGAGGAATAATCAAGAGAGAGAGAAAAAACCGGAAGAAAAAAAAAACAAGAGAGAGAAAATAGAATTGTTCCTTCGAAGATTTTTAACTTCGAGCCTCTGAGAAACCAAAGCTTCACTCTGATTCGCAGAGCGAATCCAAGAGACGACAGAGAGAGAAACGCGAAGAACAGAAACAGCTCAGATTTCCCTCAAAGCTTTTAAATTGATTATTTTTCTCTCTTTAATCCAATCTCGTAAGTTCTTTCTTCCATCTCCGATTCTCGTTGTGATTATTATATAATAATCTGTTAATTATCAACCAAACCCCCCTTTTGTTTTTTCTTAAAAGAATCCTTTTTTTCTTCTTCTTCGTCTTCTTCTTCCAGAGCGGAAGGAATCATGAACAGATCGGGATCGAAGATTTCGCTGTTTTAAGTTCCCGGGTTTGATTTTTTCCTCCTTTTCTGTGAAATTGGGTTGGAATCTGGAGATCTGGATCTCGAAAGCTGGCAGATTTTCGTGTGGTGGGGGTTTATCTGTTGTTGACGATTGATTTGATTAGGTTATTGGTCGAATCTACAATCTGAATCCGTTTCTCATCCTGGGTTTTGAATGGTTTAGATTCGAAATTCGAAGACTTATCTCGTTAATTTGGATCGAGAGAGATTCTTCTTCGGGGTCGATCTGATTTCCTAACATCGAGAATTGTAGCTTTTGAAGACATGTTGGAAGATCGATCACCAGATTCGTGTTTGATTTCAAGGGTTTTCTCAAGCTCTCGCATCTCCGAATCAAGCTGGTCAAAGTCTTACATGTATCCAGAGGATGATGCCTCCGAGAACAATAAGCTCAGCAATGGTAAAAGAGCTCTGGAGGTTGTTGGTGAGATTAGACCGACCAAATCACTTAAACTAATGGGTTTCTCGATTACGTACGATAGCGATTCGTCTGACTATTCATTGAGCGGGGAAGAGCAAGCAGATGCTGCAAATGGTAACGGCTCATCGAGCCAAGAGCAAGAGCAAGAGCAGTCCGATTCTAACAACAACGGTGGTGATTCATCGGATTCGCATTCTCTTTTCAACGCGATTGGTCGAGACAGCTCGATAGACTGTCTGATCCGCTGCTCGAGGTCTGATTACGGCTCGATCGCTTCCTTGAACCGTAATTTCCGTTCCCTGGTGAAGAGCGGAGATATTTATAGATTAAGGCGACAGAACGGGTTTGTGGAGCATTGGGTATACTTCTCTTGCCAGCTCTTGGAATGGGTTGCTTTCGATCCTGTCGAGAGTAGGTGGATGCAGTTGCCAACAATGCCTTCGAGTGTCACCTTCATGTGTGCAGACAAGGAGTCTTTAGCCGTTGGGACGGACCTGCTTGTCTTAGGGAAAGATGATTTTTCTTCTCATGTAATATACAGATACAGCCTTCTGACTAATTCTTGGTCTTCTGGTATGAAGATGAACTCTCCGAGGTGTTTGTTCGGATCCGCGAGTCTTGGAGAGATTGCTATATTCGCTGGTGGCTGCGACTCTCAGGGGAAGATTCTCGATTTCGCTGAGATGTATAACTCTGAGCTTCAGACTTGGATAACTCTCCCGAGGATGAACAAACCGAGGAAGATGTGTTCGGGGGTTTTCATGGACGGGAAGTTCTACGTAATTGGAGGAATCGGTGGTGCTGATTCCAAAGTCTTGACTTGTGGTGAAGAGTATGATATAGAGACCAAGAAATGGACTGAGATCCCTGACTTGTCGCCTCCGAGAAGCCGTGCTGATAATGCTGAGATGTCGCCAGCAGCGGAAGCGCCGCCTCTTGTTGCGGTTGTGAATAACCAACTGTACGCTGCTGATCACGCCGATATGGAAGTGAGGAAGTATGACAAGGAGAAGAAGAAATGGTTGACTGTTGGGAGGTTGCCTGAGAGGGCTGGCTCGGTTAACGGATGGGGTCTTGCTTTCAGAGCTTGCGGGGAGCGGTTAATCGTTATAGGTGGACCCAAGTACTCGGGAGGCGGGTTTATAGAGCTCAACTCTTGGATACCGAGCGACGGTGGTCCGCCGCAATGGACATTGCTTGATAGGAAACATTCTCCTAATTTCGTTTACAATTGCGCGGTGATGGGTTGCTGAAACACAAAAACACATTTTAAAAATACTCTCCATTTGAAGACCCTCCAAGATTCTTGTTGATGGGTTTTAGCTCACAAGTCAGAAGACTCCATTGAAGGTTCCAAGCTCCAACCTTTATGCTGCTGCTTCTTCTTCTTCTTCTTCCTTATTTGTTTTTCTTACAAAATTTTCAATTTGAATACAATCATCTCTGTATTGTTAGAGACCAGACAAAAGTCCCAAAAAAAAAAAAAAAAAAAACTGAAACAGGTTATAATAAGTTCGTTAAAAGTTGAAGCTTTTTTTTAGAGGTTGCCAGATCTGGTTAACGTTGTTGTATGTGTTTTAATCTATTTGTTTTTTTCTAATAATCTGCTTTTTAAAGTTCTTATGTTTGTAGCCATCTTTTGGTCTTTGTTCATAGTTTTGCTATTTTGAGTTTTTTAACCCTATTTTTGTTTCTGTTTTTGCTTTAGTTGTCATTTTTTTTAACAGGTCGAATCGTTAGATTCACTTTACAGCGTCGGTTTTAAGTGTTTGTCATTTTTACGACGACAAAAAAAAGTATCACTTTTGTTTTTTTGTTGGGGCAAGGAGGGGGCAAATGTTATGTCTTTATGGATGTGTCCTTTAAGATATCTCAATCTGTTGCTTGCAAGTTACAGTTTTGTTAAGACTGTTTTTGGACTCTACTACTAGTCCTTTAGCTTTTAGGCTATTTAGATTTTTTTTTTTGTATTTTGATGTAAGATTTTTTTTTAACCCAAGCTGGTGTTATCATTAGGGGTGAGAAAAAAACCATAACCGAAATAAATTGAAATAAGTGATTTGGTTTGGTTATAATATACATTAAAAATTTATTTGGTTATTATTATTATTAATATTTTAGTTTCGTTTTGGTTTAGTTAAAAATCATAAAATCGAAAGGCTTTTTGGTTTTAAAGTCATATGTTTAATATTTATTATTTACTTGGTTTTTAATTTAGGTTCATATATTTTTATTACATTTATCTTTATAATTTACTAATTCATAAACTTAAAATTAATATTTAAAAACAAAATCTATTTAGTATTAAAAGTTGAAAATTCTATTTCTCAAACAAACTAAACAATACATGTTTGTGTCTCTTGATTTCTTTTTCTCTTTCTCTTCTTTACAAACTAGTCTTCTTAGACCATGTGCAATGGTGGTTCTTAAGTGGGTTCTTAAAATAAAAAAAAGATTAAAATTGAATGAACAGTGAAGACTTGATTCTTAATTAAGAACCAATTCTTAGTTACTTTCTTCCTATCTCTCTCTTGCCATTCTCTCTCTATCTTTCCTTTTATAATTAAATATTAACTAAAAACCACTTTTTAAGTTTTAACCATTGTACAAGCTCTAAGTTTTAGGTATTTAATGCATTTTTTCTTGTTTTTAAAAGTTTTGACTGAATCAAAGTTTTTGGTAGGAAAAAAACCGAAACCAAACCTAAATACATATGGTGTTTGAATGGTTTGAATTTTTATAAAACCAATAAATCGAAAACCAGAGAAAATCAAACCATATCAAACCGAAATACATATGATTTTTATATGGTTTGAATTTTTATAAAACCGATAAATCGTAAAACCGATCCAAAACTGTAACGTCTCGACCATCTTCACCATTGGTCCCATGCCCTCTATTAGCCTGTAGACCCTACGTCCTATCTCGGCCTGTGGACCCAAGTTCTCTCTCGGCCCTTGGACCCTATCCATGTCCATTAATAAGGAGGCTTGAAAGTCATGCAAACATCATATGATCTTTTCTCATGTTTTTGTCCTCACTCATACGCAGAGCCGACCTTGAGGACAAGCAAAGCAAGCAGGTGCTTGCGGCCCCTTTTACAATAAGTGAATTATCAGCCACTTTTTGAGAAAATATCTTCTAACTAAGATAGATATGCGTAACAATATATAAATAAAAGGTGAAGAGTTCGATTCTCCCTCACCTCCATCATAATCTTATTTCAATTTAAGTACACTTAACTTTAAAGTTCTATAAAGACACACGTAACCTAAAAAAATAAATGCATTTTGGTTAAGGACTCAACAAATTGACTAGAGGAGGAGGACCAGGAGAAGATTATTTTTGGGGTAAGAAAACCAGAGATTCTTAAGTCTTAACAATCATTAACGCCCTTTACAAGCGGCTTATGAATATTTACTTAACCCTAAAACTAATTAGGGCCTAAGAAACTATTTCTTTACCAAACTATAGGCCCAGTAATATAATAATTTAATCCAACAACAACATAAAGTATGAGCACTACAACTAAAACTAATCTTTATACAATTCAAATAATTTAATTAAAATATAAGAATTAAAGAAACTATATTTTCGTTATTCTCTTTATAAATCAAAACCAGTATACACAAATTATAACTCAAATGATAAAATCCACTTAAAAATTATTAAAATTCTATTTAACTAATAATACAAAAATTTAAAATTTCGAACATTACATAAACCAAATCAAAAATCGGAATGCCCATCATGAGCGACTGGTCGAAGCTACCATGGGGAAAAAGACAGCAAAACAAGAAAAAACGCTCAAATGTGGAAGAAAGAGGTAGATGCCACAGTTGAATACGGTGGATCATTTGATAGAAACTTTGGAGAGTTTGTGAAAAAATTGGATGTTTTAATCGATAATGAAAAACACACAAGTATCATATTTGAAGAATATCCAATTTTGACATTTTTATTGAACATATTTGATAAATTATTGGTTTGAAATATTAGAATAATTTTGTTATATTTCTTGTATTTTGTATTAAGATATATTTTTAATTTGAATTTCATATTTTAAGATAGTTATTATAAGAAGTTTTTATTAAAATTTAGTTCTAAATCCATCAATGGCCACATTGACAATAAATATGAATATTTTATTCAATATGTATTTATCTCAATAACAGAAGATATGAAATTGTTCATAAACATAAAGATGAAATAAATTGCACTTCATATGAGCCACACAAGATTTTTATGGCCACTGTTAAAAACATCTTAGATCCATTTATACTCTAATTTGGGTACTTCTTTACCATGTGTAAAGTAAATTCCATCTTCTCTTATATCCCAATAATTCGTCTTACCATGTACAAATGGAGCACCGACACCTTCAAATGCCCTAATATTTGCCATCTTTTCATTTCCAAGTTTTTTTGTCAAGACGCAATCCATTTTGTTCTTCGACAAAATTTCACCTTGAAATCTAAAATTTAAAGTTTCTCCTGGCTTCAAAGAAACATTGAATTGTTGTACGTTTTTGAGTTTACAAAAAATACCGACCTCGTTTTGCGGACCTAGAGAGTTTTTGAACTGTACGAGGTTTTTAGCTAACAGCTTCGCGTTACCGAAACCAACACATAAAGTCATGACAAACAAAAAGGACGAGAGGCGACTCATTGTTTTGATTAATCAATATAGTTTATTTTGTTAGAAATAAAATGTATCTAAAAATAAAATGTGCAGATTTATATACTACAACGATAATATTTACATAAATGTATTATGCAAAAATAGAGAAACTCTTATGGAAATAATTTAATTTTAGAAAATAATGGTGAAATGGTGGACTTGGTGGTAGTCAAAGTGAATTTTAATTTGTCATAATTTAATTTTAGAAAATAACGGTGAAATAGTGGACTTGGTGGTAGTCAAAGTGAATTTTAGTTTGTCATTTATATAAAAATATTGCTAATTTTAATTAGATTTTATACTAAAAACTGTAAGAAATTAATATAAAATCACGTTTTATTATTTTTTTAAAACTTTTCTAAATTGTTTTGGTCTTAAACCTGCTTTATTTTTACCAAAAAAGATAAGGTACAAAGTTTGATTATTGACCAAACGTTATTTTGAAGTCTTTGTTTTAACTTTAAAACAAAAAAGTATAAAAGGAAAAAAGAGAAAGGATATACTTAGTCAAAGATTTCTTTTTGGTTAAATAATTAAATTTGTTATTATCTTTTAAGGGGTTAATTTAAATTTCATACAAAAAATATGATGTTAAGACCTTTTTTTTCCTTTATTATGGGTGGGAAAAAAATCATAAATAAAAAAACCAAACCGAAATAAACCAAAATAAGCGATTAAGTTTAGTTATGGTATCAAATCAAACCAAACCGACTTGAGTTACATATATTTTTTGTATGATTTTAATTTATATAAAACCGATTAACTCAAAATCAAAGAAAACCAAAACGTATCAAACCAAAATACAAATGGTTTTTATATGATTTGAATTGTTATAAAATTGCTGTTAAAAAAAAAAAATTGTTATAAAATCCAAAAATCGTAAAACCGAAAAAACCAATCCAAAAGCAAACCAAAAACCGGAATGCCCACCCCCTTATCAGCCGGAGTCGGAACAAGGCCCAAAGTTAAAAGTGAAAATTATTTGGAGTGATTAAAATTTAACAAAAAAATTGGAGTAGTTAAAACTTCATAATTACAGTAAAACTTTTATAAATTAATAATGTTGAAACTTAATTTTTTTATTATTTTATAGAGTTATTAATTAATAGAGATAGTTTTGGGACTAGTTGTACTCTTAATGTTATCAAAAGATAATAAAAAATTATTTTCGATTCTGCAAAATTCATTCAAAAAATATCATATCACTGATTTTGGAAGATGAGTCAAACAACATTTATGAACTTGAATCAACAATAAAATCATATTTAACTCAATACTATAGTTATATATATGCATAAATGTATAATTTATAATTTATCTTATTATTGGTACCATATATTTACATAGCAGTTTCGAAAAAAAAATCTTATTATCTTATCGAATTTTACTAATTTTTACATTGCCTTGACTCGGAATCGACAAAATTTAATAATTTATAGTAACTAGGGATCAATTATTGCTTTATCTAATTTTGTATTTTATAATTTTATATATTTATATTATTATTATATATATGTTTACTTGCATTTTATTTTTGAATATTTATAGTTGTTTTTGTTTCTTTTAATTATAAATATTGTAAGTTTCTTTATTGTTTTAAAATATGTAGATTTATTGTGAAATCATTTTTTTAAATATAAATTGTGATGTACTAATTGTTAAAAAATTTCTTTCTATACTTATATGCTGATGTATGTATCTATGTCTCTCTACTAGATATCTATATTCGATTGGTTTCTTTTTTGTTATATCTCTTATTTTCAGCGAAATCACACCAAAATAAATTCACTATCGATTATACCCACTTTAAATTGAATAACTTCTTAATTTTTCATAAATTTTGGAAAATTCTAACTCATTCTCAAACACAAATAGTCCTGCATTTATTAATTCCACTCCCCCCTCCCCGACTTTCGTATATATCAAATTCATTTCTATGCTATACTCCTTGTTTTCACATTTCATACTTTGTAGGATCAGTTGCTTAGTTTACGCTATCTTTCTTTTCGCGTATAGTAAGATAAATACAGAGAAAAAGAGAATCATGTATTAGAATTTTGGTGTAGAAATCTTGTTTATTACGAAACTAAAGTCGTTTCGGTGCTTCATACAAGTCTTTTGGCACTATAAATTTTAAAACCCGTAGCGGTACATTAGTTTTTTAAAGAGTTGAAACTTAGAGAGGAGGACAACGGAAACTGGAATCGCAATCCTTTTGGTTTTCCCAACAGATCGTTAGATCTTTAAAACAGCACCAACAGTTTCTTTTAAAAAAAGTTTCTGAACATCGGTTAGGGACACATCTTGGGATATAGAGCTTGCTCGAACTCTCTATTTCTCTAACATCCATCTGCATGCCTACACATTTGAAACCACACATCATTAACCAAACATTGAACAAAGACAAAAAATAAAGAGACGACAGTTGTTAACTATATATATGAAGAAACCTACACATACACTGATGTGAAGCAAGGAGAGAGAGCATGAATATGCATATGAAAACTGTCTCTGATTTCATCTTTTGTTTGTCTCGATCTTATGATGTGTTGCTCTTGCTAGTTTATCTGATTAGTATGTGATTTTTTTATCTTCATATATATAGACTGTAATATCTCTAGTTATAGATCTTTTTTCTTTAAAAGGAAATGACGATCTTCTTACAATATTGTACCATATGATCTCGCATCATCTTAAAGAGGTAAAATTATATATTTTCATTAGTATCGTTTAAATTAGTCATTTGATTTTAAGTTAGCAAACTGGTGTATAGCTTCTATATATGAATTGGAAAGCAAAACAAAAATATGGTTTTTATTTTGTAAAATTTATGGAATACATAAAGGATTTATGAAATACTTATGAAAAATCTAAGTATATATGAAAATATTAAACTAAGATATGAATCCTTTATCATATATACTTAGATATGAAAACTTAGTTTAATATTTTCATATATACTTAGATCTTTCATAAGTATTTCATAAATCCTTTATGTATTCCATAAATTTTGATAAAACCTCTTATCTTAAGGAAACTAAATATTTTTTTGCCATCATATTTTATATATTATATACGTCTGTTTTCTACATTACATAATGATTTCATTTTCTAAATATCAAAATTAAGCATATATGAAGCCCGTTTAAAAAAAAAAGCATATAAATAAAGAAAATATCTTCCGTGTTACTTTCTATAACTTTCTATAAACTATTATCAAAATATGACAGTTGAACAAATATTTTAAGATTATGATATGACAGATGATGACAAGAGAGTATGAAGATCGATACGACAGATGAACAAATATCAAATGTGACAGATGAACAAAGAGTATGAAGATTGACAGTTTGACACCGATTCAATATTTTTGGTCGATAACTTACTATATTATCGTACTCTCTTCTTTCATCTAAATCTTAATATTATCATGATTCTTAACTTTTTAAGTTTACCAATTAAATTTTTTTTTAATATATATCTTTCATTGATTCTATCTTTTTTTCATGTTTTAAAAACTTATATATTTATTTGTATTCATTCTTCTTTTTCTACTTTTTTATTTTCTTCTCTCTATTTTTTTTTAATAATTTTATATCTTTCATAATTTTATTTTTCAGTTATTTGAAATATTTTCACGGATTTGGTCTTATACATTTTTTTCTTCACTTGCATTAAAATTTAGTTATCCTTATTTGGTGTTATTCTTGTTTTGAAAATAGTTTACATACAGTATGTATTGTCATGTGTTTGCAGGCAAACAAGAAGTACTACAGTGAAGGCCATTTATTTGATTTGGCCCATATAGTGAAGGCCCATTTGCTCTAAATCTCGCAGGGTTTAAGCTTTCTTTTTCTAACTCAGCAGAGAGCAGTATCAACGCCATTATCGCTCGCTCTGTTGAAGAGCTTCCATTTTCGCGTACGCGACTGTTCTCTTCTTCTATTGTAGGAGATGAATTCTCTTCATCGTGTAGTAGGATTGATCAACAGAACAACGATTACATATCCAATTTCTTCGAGGGCCCGTTTGAATTTCCCGTCGATCCTCGTCGGTTTCATGTCCACGAAATCTCGAAACGATGAAGACAAATGGAACGACGCCTGGGAATCAGCTTGGCTGCCTGATGATCTCACGGATAAGAGTCGAGCACCGTGGGAGTCAGACGTGAGCTTCCCTTCTACGGAACCGACGGCGGCGATCGCGTCGTTGGAGGAAATCGATGTGGAGGCGAAGGCGTTCGTAGAGGATATGAACGAGCACTGGAACGAGAGGAGAGGGAAGAGCGGGAAAGAGGAGAGGAAAGAGATCGAAGGAGAATCGCTTTATAGCTTGGAGACGATGAAGAAGGACTATCGATTGAAGAAGCAAAGAGTTCACGCGTCTTTGTGGGTTAAGGAGATCGAGAAATTGGAGGAAGCTAAAATGGGAGATTCAGGATCTGGTGGAGCCGACGATATCGATAGATTGCTCGATAGCTGCTCAGAGTATAAAATCCCCTTTTGCCCTAATGCTTCGTTATCAAAATCACGCCTCTGCAATTGCAATTTTCTAGAATCAATCTTGTGTTAACTTCACTTCACTTACAAGATCTGTGATATAGCCAATCCATGAAACAGTAGTATAATTTGTTTGAGATTAAACTTATAGAGATTGCTCTGAGGATTCCTGGCGATTTGAGATTGTTGTCATCCTGAAGATCTGTGCTTTTCTCTCTTTGGTATGTGATTTAGGTTTTAGCTAGAACCCTGAACACGATTGTGCCTTTCTCTCAACCATTTGTGCATTGGAGAGATTGCTATGAGGATTTCTTGGTGTTTCAAATATCTTCACATGCTTGTTATGTTTAAATAAGTTTGTGTTTGAAGATCAGTGTGTGCTTATTGTGGATTTTGATCTTTCGATGCTAAAAAACACTCAGGATTTTCGACTCGGTAGACCATGATTTTGACAAACTGGAAGTCTCGAGTGGATCAGAACTGAAAAACAAGCCTGATGGTTGGGAATCAACAGCAAAGGAACAAGATGGGAATCTCTGGGAAATGTCACAAAGAGAAGAAGACATTCTCCTCCAAGAATTCGATCGCCGGATCGCCTTCTGCAAATTTCAGGTACCACCCAGACCTTATTATTATTCATCAAATGTGTCCTCGTACCACTGTTCATCGATCTGCAGCAACATAATTCACAGCTCGATGTTAGGGATATGGTGCTTATCTTTGTGTCCTTGAAATTTGATTGGCGTGCAGATAGCTAGTTTTATAAAGCAACACATATTCAGCAGGAGAAGACCGATTGATGGGTGGAGATATATGATCGAAGTGATCGGTCCAAATGCTAGAAAAGGCAAAGGAAGTGTTTCTAGGCTCCCTGCTTTATCGGATGTGTCGACTCAGCCCTTTAAAGAAGAGTCCGGCAGTCTCAGCACTTTCAAGCGCCGGTCGAGCAGAGATTCGTGAGACTTGAGGAGTTCCCGACAATGGTTCTATGTAGTAGTGTCACAATGTTGTTAGATTGTTTAAAAATATCTAAAGATCCTAAGTTTGCACCATATAGTTTTTAGATCCTATAGTTTGCAGATATGAATCTGAAGTTGTGAACCAAGAGTTTATAATTATATTTTTAAATCTATGTATGATCTCAGTTATGTATCTGTCAGGAAATTAATAAAAAAAGAAATGGAGATGCGGGGTATCGATCCCCGTACCTCTCGCATGCTAAGCGAGCGCTCTACCATCTGAGCTACATCCCCATTGATGTCTGGTTTTGCACGTTGATTTATATAATCGAAAACTAAGAGTTGGCATAAGCAAAATTAGCTTGATCTACACAAAACGTAGAGAGCTAACATGACTGTTAATGTCTAGCTCTCTTTGGTTTATGAATTTTCGTAACAAAATTGAAGTTGATGATAATCACATCAGTTTTTATTTAAATACAAGCTTTTCCACTTTCGGTTCAGTTTTGGTTTTTGGGTACAAGAAAAGCAATTTAACAAAACTAAAAATTCTATTAGATTTTCTGATTCGTAAAGAAAATTCAAAAAGTTGTTAAATTATTGAACCCATAAAAGAACTGAAACTGGTAAGATTATTATCAAGTAAAACAACAAAACTTGAGGAACAAAGTGTGATCCCAAAAGTAGACTTGACTTTAAAATAAGATAAGAAGATCAAAAATAGACAAGAAACAAATCATGTTTAACCATCTCAAAACAGCAAAAAACTAAACAAAAACTTACAATGGCAAACTAATGGTTTTGTATATTTCTGTTTTGCTTTCAATCTAAAGGAGAAGCAAGTCAGATCACTAATTTCTAAAGCTGATCCCTTCCAAGTCTTTAAGTCTCTAACCGGCCAAGAACAGTAAGTGCAAATGTATTATAGACCTTTGCTTCGGTTATGTGCAGTTCACAGAATCACACAAGCCTGCAGCTGCCGTGTCCTTAACCGTAAGCAGCAACTGACTCAGTTATAGCTCTTTTCGACATATCCGGAGTAAATTGTTCGTAAAATGACCAAGATTCTGTCTTGGCTCAGAGGCTATGGCAATTAGGTCCCTCTTCCATGTTCCATACAAAACTAGAGTCGAAGTAGAAAGAGATAAAAAGAGGTTAAATGTAGACAAAATATTGGTACTTTGAATGGTTTATGAACACAACAAATATGTAGAGAACTATCTTCTTACTTAAACAATCAGGCAGGAGGTGAAGGAGGTGATGAATCTACACGATGGTGGAAGAGTTTAGTTAATGCTCGACGCTCACAATCCTGAAATGAAACCAAGTTGATCAATCTCTTCAACGTTGTCTGATCCAATAACCTGATATGGTTTACGTACTCACAAAACGAAAACAATGATCATCAAGCTATAATATGTTTTGATGTTACCTTGAACATGTTTAGGCGTAATGGTCTATCTGGATTGAGTCTCTGAAGTTTAAGGTATGTGTATGCAAAACTCAACTGATCTCGTGATGTAAACCGATCAACTTCATTGAACCAAAGGCAGGAGAAGAGGTTCGACATTGGTGTATGAGCCCTTACAATAAAAGAACCTTCAGGAACATCTAACAACAAAAAAAAAGACACACAACACTCGAAAACATCAACAAACATAAACGAGTAAATGTGTATGGTGAGAGAGAAGAGAATGATTGACTGATTACTCACAGCTTGGAAGAGGAGAATTAGGGTCTGAAGGGTCAAATTTCTTGAGTCCATCTGACCGGTAGAGCATAAACTGTTCATCGATGGCCGAGTGGTTGTACTTGTTCAGCCGTTTGTTCTGTAACACCTCATCCCAAACACAATGCCGGTCATAATGGTTCGATATAGCGAATTCTGATTTTGTTCTCCATAGGAAGAAGTCAATTATCAGCATAGGATCTGTAGTAAGTCTCATCTTACTGTCTATCCAAATAGAATACCTGAAAAAAGAAACTGAGGATAGGTCAAAAAAGATTGGGTCACTAATTCAAGCATTTTCAGAGCTTGAGTACTAGTAAACTAACCTCACCTAGAAGAAGGAAAAAGGCGGTGTGACAGAAACTTCGGAACTTTTCCAGACTTTCGCATATCGGTGTAAGGCAAGTTGCTCACTACTACAGTTTTCCACAAACCAACGAATCCTTGCTTGTCAGGAACATGCCCCTCACTAGCCAGCTTCGATAGTGTTTGCTCATCAACGAACATCACAAAACAAACATTCCGCTTTGAGAATTCACTGATCTGAAGAAACAAACAAGCAAATGAGAGCTCCACATGAATGATAACCGTGTGAATACATTCTCATATCTAGCAGAGGATAAAGTTTTAACCTTTTTGCTTGCAGGTCTCCTTAGAAAATCAGAGCTTCCAAAAATGCAAGAAGACACAGAGACTACACAGTTCTTCATGTAGGCCCTATCCTTTTCGCTCAAATCAAATCCACTACCTTGACCAAACCCATTAGTTCCTTTGACAAAACCACAGTGAATGGTCTGATTTGTGGCAGAGTAAGATCTCTCTCTTTCCTTTAGCGTTTGATGCCCTCCAAATCTAGGCTTATCACATGTCTCCGTCTCAACAAAGCCTAACGAAAACCGCTTGTAATTTAAATACTCCTGAGGCTCGAGTATGTGATTAACAGATTCAGCAAGTGAAACTTCACAAGGAAAATCTGCAAATATAGAAACAATTTAGCTTAAGATAAAACAAACCGACACTAGCAGTCAATGAAATTACTAGAGAATCAAAAAAATCCATACGCTTGTTTCTCTTCTTGCTTCCAGGTGGTTTTTCGATGTTGGATTTGTTTAATCCTATATCAAGCTCCGATGACGTGAACATATGGTTTTCCATGTGAGCTACATTTGATCAAAATCAAGTTAATACAATAGCTTTTGTAGTAGCTTTTACACAAATCAAAAAATATAGACAAAGTTGCTTACGATTTTGCTCAGAATGAGGTAAGAACTCAGAACCTACACCGAATCCAACAAATTAAGAGTGTTTAATTAATCTCCAAAGTTTGAGAAAAAGACATTTTTTTTTCTTTCTTTAACTTTGAAGCTTCTTACCATGAAAGAGTAGTTTATGGCCAGAGAATATGCAAGAGAAGAAAAAGAGTGACACGAAGAAGAAGATGAAGTGTGAGAGCTTCAATTTCACTATCCGACCAAGCTTTTTCCCTCTTCGAAGAAGCAGAAATGAATGATCATTCTGACCAGATGGATTCAGATAGGAAACGACCGTGCTTCTTCTCTCCGGTAACATTATCCCCAACACTGAAAATTCAAAGATTTACATGTCTGAGCTTAGGGATATATTCAACATCATTCCAATTAAGGCCCACAAAACGGCATTAAAAAAACAAGTGATTTCGCTCTTCTTGATTACTCAAACAACAATACGACATTTTAAAATTTGAGAATCGAACAGAACAAAATGAAACATAAATTTCTTACAAAATCCAAGATGCAGATTTGGAAGAATCTCTGGCACGAATTCAAGAAATTTTCGAGAACCAAGAACCGAGCAAATACCAGATTTGAAAGGAAAAAGTAAAAACTCTTACCTGAGTCGAAGATCTCTACCTCACCACCATGGAAAAGACCTTGGTTGCGATTATGGCTGTAGAGAGAGTGTATTTTGTTGATCTTTTAAGATGTAAATGTTCTTGTTTAATTAATAAAGTCCAATTGTTGAGAAAATTATATTAATTAATATCTTAAGTTTGTCCGAGGCTCAAAAAAAAAAAGGTTTGGTTATTTATCCCACATCGGTAAACTAATGGATCGTTCACTTTCGGAGTTGGTGTATAAAAGCAAAGCTCGATGGACCATACAATTCATACCTTTCTCGGCCTTTTGGCTAAGATCAAGTGTAGTATCTGTTCTTATCAGTTTAATATCTGATATGTGGGCCATCGGTCCACACGATATTAACTCTATTTTTTGAGGGAGAAGGCCCATCAAGATAGCTTGCTATCTGGGCTTTCGTGAGTCGTCCATGCGTTGCACTACTGCACGGGCCTGGCTCAACCCGCCAATTATTAAATCCAAATTTTTATTCCTTATTTCATTAGTTAAATTAAATCATTATTATTGTTAACCAAAAATTCATGGGAACCACTAAAGCCCATATGATCCAATTTATGTGTACGTAGTATTTTGTTCCAATGGGCCCAGCCCTAAAGCAATTAGTGATATAGGTTAAGTGACGAAAATTGTATGGTCTTGCTGGTTTTTCATTTTCCAGCAAAGTTAGAATGATTTTTGATTGGCTTTTGGCTGTGGTTTTCACTTTAAAATTAAATATTCTGATGCTCTTAAGTGACGTGGCTCAAAAAAAAAAGCTTTGGTTATGTATCCCACATCGGTAAACTATGAATCGTTCACTTTCGGAGTTGGTGTATAAAAGCAAAGCTCGATGGACCAATCAATTCATACCTTTCTCGACCTTTCGGCCCACACGATATTAACTTTATTTTTTGAGGGAGAAAGCCCACCAAGATAGCTTGCTATCTGGGCTTTTGCGAGTCGCCGATGTGTTGCACTACTGCACGGGCTTGGCTCAACCCGCCAAATCATTAAACCCAACTTTGTGATTTTAATTCATCAATTTAATATAAATCTTAGTTAAATTCAGTAAAGCGTATGCTTATTAGATGATAATAACCAACTATCAAAGTGCCATTTGTCGTGTGCTGAAAAAATAGATTTCGGTTTCGAGATTACTGAGATTCTTACCTTTGTGATTATTTTTTCTCATGTTCTATTGTATTAGCATATAAAGAGATTTGATTTTCAACTTTTATTATACCCATTGGCATATTGTCAGTGACCATTTTGTCACCATTTTGTTTTTGAAATATCAGATTGTAGTTTCTGTAAACATGATCAGTTCCTGAACCTATGTATATGTTTAGGGTTTTTTTAAAGGCGACAGGAAGTAATGTTAGAGTGTAGCGAGCGACCACACAAGGCTCTTCTCCTTCTCCTTTCTGCTGTGAACGCCTTTCACATCAAGACAGTGATCATGTTTCACCACAAACTCCTGAAGGAAGTAAATAAGAACTTGTCTTAGACATTCTTTGTCATGTGGGATCGGATTCCTCCGTACCTACTTGCCTTATTCACTTGTGGAAAAAAGTAGGCTGACGCTTTGAAGCATATGGCCAACCAGAGAAATCAAAGATGAGTGATTTCTGTTTTGCCTTCTTAACACAAATGTCTTCTTGCTTTTGTTGTTCTTTTCTCCTCCACATATGGAAGCTGAGTAGTTACATCTTGATTTGATTTTATAATTTAAATTCAATATTTTTTTTTTTATAGGAGTTAAAATAAGTGATGGCTCCATTATTTCCCCATATCTTTCGAGAAGGATACAACAACACTTATCCTCAAGATCTGTATATTGTTTTGGTTTTTAATCAAACCCATGCTAATAGTACTGGGAGCATCGTTTTGCTTTCATTCATGTCTTCTTTCTTGAAATCTAATTAGCCTTTTTTGAATTAACTCAAGGGGAAGGTTCGATGGAGTGGATAAGATCATTTGGTGCAAATTCAATATTTTCCCATTATGAGTTAGTTGGCTACAAAGACATACGTCTTCTTTGCATTTATCGTCTTAGTAAGCACTTTGGTTCTTTTCTCTCACATCACCTCATATTTTCAACGAAACAGTTAAAGGTTTTTGTCTATTTTGCTTTTATCTCAGACACACATGGGCCTTCAGGACCAAGATCTTAGATATGTTAGGTAAAATGACCCTTTCATTGATTTACGTTTCCTCATTAATAGCTGCTCTTTGTGACAAACTCTTAAACGTTTGATTTTAACCCTTTGAAGCTAAGACAAAACTTGTATCTTTTTTTTCTTCAGACTAAGTTAAAAAAAAAAAAGCACTTGGTGGGGACAAACTTTTGGAATTTGTCTAATCATTCTGTTGCATTTCATCAGATCTGCATCTTTTACTGAGGAAAATGCTATATTCACTTTTTTGAGTATGTTTTTTTTAGGTGCAAGAAGTCTCTAAGAAACCCTTTAAAACGGATTTGATTTTCACGTGGAAGATGACATTATGATCAAAAACTCAACAAGGCAAAGTTTACAAATCTTTCTCACTCAATAGACATTATAGATAAGGAGAAGTCAGAGATTGAAATCGTTTTTTTTCTTCTTTACTTCTGTGCAATCACTTACTATACAGAAGAGATGACTGTGTGTGAGAAATCGAGCTGTTGCTGATCCTTCTTCGTGTTTCAAAACTCTTAGGTTTAGTATTCTCCATTGGGAATCTCGGAACATAACTCAGGGATGTCTTGTTCATGCTGCTTCTTCTGTCTGAATCCTCAGAAACCCTAACTGACTTATGACTCTTGCAGCCCAACAAGAGACCACCACTTCCGCTGCTACTCGATTTCCTTCTCTGCGGTGCTGATTTCGCGGTATTAGTAGGGATCCTAGGAATCTGAGAAGATCGGTTTCTCCTTACAGGACTTGTTGCACATTCCGACATTACAGAGAAATCTGCTGCACTTGCTGTCACTATGCTCCACTCTATGCTTACTTCACTTGGAGCATAACATGTAGGTGAAGCCGGATCACTCCCTTGCCTTGTAAGACAAGGTTTTGGTTTCCCTGTAAGATTCTCTATCTCGAAAAGATCCGAGCTTGAATCACTCCCTTCACTCTTTGTGTCTTCCTCCTTTGTTCTTGATTCCCATGGAAGCACAGTTAGTTTCTTCTGACCAACAATCCTCTTCTTCTCGATATTTACAGGAGATCCAAACACTTCAAGAGACTTCCTATGCAGTAACTCTTCTTGCTTCTGAATCTTGATCAGTTCTGTGTTCAGTTTCACAGAAGAATTCATCTGATTTTCGATCTTCCTCGCTGAGAAAACAGAGATTTTCTGATCAGAGCTTCTCTTAACCGAGATCTTATCGTCGACTTCTACTGCATTCCCATCAGAACACGCGCATTTACACCCCAAATTCGAGAGAATACTCTTCTTATTATTGTTCACTTTTTGAATCTGACCAGTATTGTTTTTCTTCTCCTCCTGCAATGAATTGTTGCAGCTATTCCCCAATTTGTTCTGAAGCAATATGCTCTGACTATTCCAGCTTGATTCAGAGCGGACACTCGTCGTTCCAGTGGACTTCTTCGCGCTCTGCTTCGAATCAACAATGAATCTCTCAACTTCTGGGTTTGTCAGAGACAGAACACTAGAGCTCTGGTCTGAATCCATGTCGCCATTGAAGTACTTCTCAGCTCCAAACACACCGATCTCTGGATCTTCAGGAGCTTTCTTCACCGTTTTTGTCTCATCGACAGGCTCTTTATCTTCTTTTGGATTGATACTCACGTTTAGGGTTTTGCAGGGTCCCGTGAGCTTCTTGGTTGTGATAACAGCTTCTTCCTTGCTGTTCAAGTAAGAAGAAGAAGGAGAAGAAGGAGAAGATAAAGGGACAGAGAGACTGTGACTATTGTTATTCTTCATGAAATCAAAAGATGTCTTTGGAGTTGAAGAAGATGATGTTAAGGTCACCATTTTTTTTTTTTTTTTGGATGGTTTGATATTTTAATTTATTGCTTGTGTGTCAATTAGATTAGGGTATAAATAGCTGAATAGAGAAACAGGACAAAGTGTTGAAAGCTGGTTTCTCTGAAATCTAAAGTGTTCTGATCAATGTGAGTGGGTTCCACTTTGTGTCATTGGCCAGTTGTGTGAACTGAAAATTGTGATTTTTCTTGAATAAAAAAAGGTTGGAAAATATTGTTAAATATTTGTCAATTAACGGAGAATAATAGAAAAATAATGTTACCCCGTGAAACCGTGACCGCAAAAAAAATGATAATTAAATAGTGACGATGGAACTAATTCGAAAAGGACTCATCAAGGCTTGCAGGTTTGATGTGTTTGGAGTTGTTCCTCGTTATGTTTCTGTTTTAGTTTCATTTCCGGAATTTTAAACTTTTATCGTCGGCTTAGGTTTCTTTTTTTAGACTTTGTTTCCGGAGATATTAAAACGGATTATACGTACTATATTCATCAGATAAAACATGATGATTTAACCAACATAACTTGCAAATCCAGCTCCTACAATATTTCCTCTTAAACCAAAATACAGATAGACATTTTAATTTTGAAGAGAAATCATAACAAGAACACTTACACTAGCTCACACATATAAGAAATCTAATATATCATATGCAATCAATCTTGCATAACAATTAATAGTTGAAAACAAAAAAAAAATACATTACATAAACTTATTAATCATATCGTAAAAAATTTGACGCAGAATCTATTCATTTCTTGATATTTAATTAAATATATGTTTCAAAAAATGATCTACATAATTTGACGAAAAAAGAATAGGAGAAAGCATGGAGAAGCAGGTTCACCATCTCTGCATCGAGTTAAAATCATCGACAAAATGTTCGGAACCGGTTTATCTCAATAAGATTTCAAAGAAACCAACACTATGAGAGAGAAACCTTATGTATTGGTTTGCCACAAGAATTTAGTGTTTTTTAATCTTTTAGCAATTTTTATTAAACTTTAAAAACAAGAAAACATTTGATGTAATAAAGGTTTTTCATTGAATAAATTTTACATTCAATTTAAAAAAGAAAAAAAAACTGATTAATCTATCATACGATTAACAAATGACGATAATTTCAATAAATAAATTCTTATCACAAATCGGGTGTTAAAAAAATATTTACATAATATGGGGTATGGGCTGACAAATAATTATCAAATATATATTAAAATTTTATTTGTTTTTCTAGCTACCTCAAATAAAAGCATTGTTTCACATAATTATGGGATGAGACACAATTTTAAAAGACATGTTAGGATTGAGCTGAAAAGTGAATCTGGATTTACTTAGATTTTAATATATATTTTTCATTAAAAAGTAAAAGCGAATAAATTAAAAGAAAATGTTAGTGGATGTAATTCTCTCAGAGAAACAAAAATACAAAAATAGGAAGCACGAGGGATGTACGTATTTTGTTGCATGGGGAGATATTGACAAAGACCATCGAGTTGTGGTTTTTTTTTTGAACATTATCGAGTTGGGTTTTTGTTAAATATAACAATATTCCATGTAATAATTTGACGTACGCTCTATCATTTATGTGTATATGTAATAGAAAATTCATGGGATCGTATCTTCTGATATAATACATATCAAATAATTGCGAGTAATGTGTATTCTATTTTTGTTCAAATATAACAAAATTTTAGTAAATTCAAACACAAATTCCATATATCTGTCAATCAAGGATAGTGTGTAACGAAATATATAAAATATGCTTATTAGTCATCACAGTCGACAAATGAATGGTAGCATTTTAAGCTTGAGCCCCACTGTTTACGTGTTTTATTCTCATCCTCTGATCCTCAACACAGCCTTCTAAAGCTGTTACTCCACTTGAATAAAAGAACAAAAATTACTGATTGGTTATAATAAAAGTACACATCTTAATTGCATATGATATTATTGAGTTTTTGAAAGCTCTAGAAAGATATCGCAGTTGCATATAGATAGTATTTTTTGTTATCCCACCATATATGTTAATTATTAATAAGAGCAAGATGTAAAAATCGTTACACAGTCAAATTTAGAATCGAAATGTTTGAAGTGAAGCGCCTGCCACTATAAATTACAAGTTTACAACAAAGACTAAATTTTTTGATACTATTTAAGAAATTTTCGAAGGACAAAATTTCATTTATTTAATTAGAGATGGTTCGAAATCAGGGCCGGCCTTGCGAGAAGTCCAATGAAACATTGGTTTAGAGCTTCTAAATTTTTGAAAATTATTAGTATAAAAAAAAAGCCTCCAATTTTATTTTACTAGTGACAAAAAGCCCCCAAAACTTTAAAAAAATTTAAAACCTTTTAAAAATTATTATTTTTATTTAGGTCCCCAAATTTTCAGGCCGGCTCTGTTCATTATGGTTTTGTATATTCAGCTAAAACTTGACGAAATCGGGTTTTACAAATAAAAAGCTAATGGACCGGCTTTATACGAGAAAGAGGTCCAAGTTAATACTTGTTATGTCACATGGATTTCATGTGACCATCTCTCTTCTATATCAAGCTAGGTCCAAGTTAGTAATTGTTATTCACATGATTTTAGGATAGAGAGTTCAATTAATTCATATACCATTCCTAAAATAAGGAAAAATGTACGGTATCTTCTTAAGGTCTCAAAGAATGTTAAACAAAATTTAGGAATGGCATATTATGGGCCAAAGAACAAACTACAGTCTTTCCATTTTTATATTTTAAACAGATAAATATAAAATTATTTAAAAATATATATTTCAGATTTTAAACCCATTCTTCTATAAATACAAATTATTCATTATGGGGTTGTAGATTCAGCTAAAAACTTAACGAAATCGGGTTTTACAAATAAAAAGCTAATGGACCGGCTTTATATGAGAAAGAGGTCCAAGCTAATACTGTTATGTCACATGGATTTCATGTGACCATCTCTCTTCTATATCAAGCTAGGTCCAAGTTAGTACTTGTTATGTCACATGATTTTAGGATAGAGTTCAATTAATTCATATACCATTCCTAAAATAAGGAAAATGGTACGGTATCTTCTTAAGGTCTCATCTCAAAGAATGTTAAAAAAGTTTTGGGTTGTAAAACATGAAATTTAGGAATGGCATATCATGTGATCAGTTTCATGTTTACTTACCATTTAGAGCCAAAGAACAAACTACACTCTTTCCATTTTTATATTTTAAACAGATAAATATAAAATTATTAAAAATATATATATTTCAGATTTAAACCCCTTCTTCTATAAAGCCCTGATTTTTATGCCGAGTTCCGACGCATAAATCTGAACGTAAATCTTCTATTTAAATTTCTTCTTTCTTCATAAACCCCTGATTTAGGGTCTTCTTCTTGGCTCACAAGTTTCTTCCTTTTCCTTTCTAATTCCTGCAATGACGGAGAAGGTCCCGATGATTTGCAAGGAGTGCGACAACGACGACGAATTTGACGAAGAAGATGGGTTTTTCTACTGCCAACAATGCGGCGTAAGAGCGGACGATATGATGGCTTTCGCCGTCGACGTCGAGGATTTAGTCGGAGAAGGCGGAGGTACTCGCGGCGCAATCTATCAACGAATCCACACCCGCCGTCTACCTCCATCGCAGTTAATCACTCCGTCTCAGCTTCGTTACGAGGATTATTACGGGCAGGTAAGAGACAGATACGTGAACGGGTTTCTCACGATGATAACGCTCCAGTGCGATGCGTTGGTCGAGAGATTCAACGTCACGCCGTTGATTATTGGTTTGGTCGGACCAATCTGCTTAAGGTTCGTGTCTCTCTCTGGCGTCTTCGATGATGGTTGGGCCGATAAGGCCATTCTTGATTCAGAGCTTCAATCAAAAGGTAGGAATTTGCTTTTTTACTAATCGAAGAATTTGTTGGTGTTAAGTGATTTCGTACTTGAATGTTTTTTTTTTTTTCCAATTTGTAGAAGTAAGAGAGAGTAAGCGGTGTAACAGAGACAAAGGTCTCGAGCCTCGTAACTTTGATGGTAAAAGAGCAGTAACGATATGGGTAAGTCAGCTTAGAAAGTCTCTGCCTTTATCGAGCTCTCGGGCGATATCTTTCCTTGCCTGTCACAAAGCAGGAGCAACCGTTCTACCCACGGATATAGTGAGATGGGCACGAGAAGGAGAGGTTCCTTATCAATCTTGTTTCCTCACGATCCAAGAGAAGATGGGAAAGCGATCAGCTGCTTGTCCTGTGGAAGCAAGCGTAATGTTTAGGCCTCTTCAGGTTGTTTCTGCTCAGAGATTAGAAGCAAGAGCCGCCTCCATCGCTGATATCATCGGTTTGCGTTTGCCTCCAGTGAATCTCTGTGGTATAGCTTCGAACTACCTGAAGCGGTTATCTATCCCCGAGGACAAGGTTCTTGATCTTGTGCGTCTCATACAGAAATGGTCAATGCCTTCGGATCTATACCTATCCAAGAACGAGCTCAGGCTTCCTACCCGCGTCTGTGTCATGTCTATTGTGATTGTAGCTTTAAGGATGCTTTATAACATCAACGGTTTCGGTGCGTGGGAACGGAGTTTGGGCGTGGTTACTAGTAATGAGGAGGATGTTGTGTCTGAGGAGCATGATGAGGAGGTTTCAGAGATAAAACCGGCTGCGGAAGAGTTATCAGATGTCACGAAAGCAACTGAGTTCGACACCGAGGAGCTTTTGAAGAATCTTGAAGCGAAATATTATGATGTCGTTGCTGAATCCGTTGGTAATTCCCTTTATACCTTCCTTTCGTGTCTCTGGATTCTAACTTTCCTGAATCTTTGTTTTGTTTTTGCAGATTGTGAGAAGGATATTTTGTCCTATCTATCGCACGGGAGAAACGAGCTCTTTGCTGGTTTAGTAGAAGCATCTGCTGATGATACTTACAAAACTGTTGATAACTTGTGGAATGGTTATACCAAGGACAAGGTAAAAACCCGTTTTCTTTTACGCTTCATTTTCGAAGATAAACCATATCTTTGACATGCATTTTGTAGGGATCCAAACAGTTTGAGACTCCATTAAAAAGGGGAAGAGACTGGGAAGATGATGATGTATCATTTAACCAACTTTCATTGGATGAACATACCAAGTTTGGTGATGGAGACAATCCTTGTAGTGGTCCTTCAAGGAGAAGCGAAAGCATGTCAATGGAGAATTCATCACCAGAGAATCATAATCAAGAAGAGGAACCAAAGGAGAGGTCGATAAGAAGGCTAATAACAGACATGAGGGAGAATTTGTTCTGTTACATACCGCCTCGTGTGAAGGTAAAGAGACTAGGCTACCTTCACTATGTGAGGAAAATAGAAGATGGAGCAATGATATACCCGGCTCACGCGGATTACTACATTCTTTTGCGGGTTTGCGCACGTGTCGCTGAGGTTGATGCGAGGAATATGCATAGAGGTGTGTTGAGCTTTGAGAGAAGCTTGGCTCTGACTGAGAAAAAGATAGATCAGGTTTTGCATTCAACTCCACCTGTTATGACTCGTGATGGTGGGAATGTTGCAAAAGATCAAGATGACTATTTGGTTGTCTCAAGTCGAGACTCTGACTCTTTGATCTGATTCTCTTATTCATACACTAAATATGTTCACAAAACTTTGTTTATTTAAGTCATAAGAATCTTCTGTAATCATATAAATACAACGAAGTCAAATATTTTACACTTACTCGTTCTCTCTTATTATGTTCTTCTTCAGGCTCCTTTAGTTCTAATTTATATTTTATATAAAAAATTCACTATTGTCCAAACAAGAAAGAAGAATCTTCTCTTGGTTTTAAAACAGTCAAATTTCAATACAATATTCGGAAGATAATGAATCAGAATTTACAAATTTGTAAAAAAAACTATTGCAAGAAACATAAAGCTATTGACATTTTTGGTTACAGATAAAATGAAGGGCTCATTTGGAACGAGATCTAAACTTCGAAGACTTCAAATGATTTTCCATTACTCATACATTCCAAATTTACAGACATCAATCAACTCTTCATTCGATTCAGCTCGTACCTTGTATGCTCACGAGTCAGAAGAATCAGACGGGCTCTTCATGCTGTTGTTGTGTAGATGTAGTTGCAGTAGCCATGGAGGGTGATGGTGGTCCCGGTGGTGCTACCGTGAAGTGAACTGTTCTAGGTTGACCTGACTGAAGCACCAATGCAAACTGTGTAGCCAAAGCTGCAGCTTCCTGTTCAATCGGGGGTTCGGTTAAGTCAAAACCCCGTAATTCAGTTTGATCCTAAAATACAGAGAAAGAAAGAAAAAAAAGAAACTTGTCTGGAAAAATGCTTGCAGTGAGTTCTTATACTATACTAACCTGTCTTTGTCTCCGGCGCTGTAGAATACTGATGGCCCAAGCCATGATATAGCAAGGAAGAAGAAATCCAGCAGCTCGGAGCAAGACGAGCTACAATAAAAATCAGATGATTTTGTGGTTTTGGTGTTGGAACTTTGTAAGTTCCAATACTTGTAAGCATGAGAAATAAAAAGAAAGAAGCTTGCGACTTACAGATAGTATGGAAGATGGGTCGTCGTCTTCTCCATCGGCATCACTAGTTATGGTCAGGGCATGTCGTAAGAGAAGAAGAGCCATCAACTGTGAAAGAAAAGTGTGTGTTTTGGGGTTATCACAAGCAAAGGAGGTTGTTGTTTAAAAATTTGTCAAGGAAGGCTTACAATTAGAGCAGCTGAGCGACAAAAAGCAGCCCCGCTAGCACTTGAAGCTGTATACTCCACATACTCAGATTCTAGATACCGACGCTCAGCTTCTGCAATAGCAAGAAGGCGAGGATCGTGCAAATCCAAACCTGAGATTGTCCATCCTCCACTGCAACGCAACATGCACAAGTCAGTGACAAGTATATAACCAATCAAATCCGAGACAGATAGATAGAAGCAGAAACACGAAAGTTTTACTGTACCCAATGTCAATAGTGGTTTCTTCAGGCTGAAGGGGAGGTGGTGGAGCGGTGTATCCGGGCTGGTAAGGCTAAGTTAAAAACAAGTTAAAGACCATCAAATAGTGAGATAAACCCTTTGATTTAAGTTTTATAACCCTAAAGATTACAACAAAAGGTTACATACCTGATGACAAATCTCGCATATAGTGTTGCCCTTTTCATTACACCAACGCTGAACACATTTCCTGTGAGCATACTGGTAATTAAAACATAAAACAATTTTTCATCAACCATCAGTGTTTTTTCCTTTTTTTCCTCCCAGGAAAAAGCTATTATTGCTCAATCTCAGTAACATTTAGCGAAATTTAACAACAGTAAATTACATTTGTTATAAATTAGAGAAATGAAAACTACCTTAAGGCTGCCACTGCAAGCACAAGGGCTCTCGAGAGTCTCGATAGGGGACTCGTCCTGACATATACGGCATTCCCCGGAAGCTATGAGCGGCTCGTTCTCATCATCATCATCGGAAATATCAATCGCCTTATCATTGGCCACCGTCGACTCTGGTTTCTCGACCTCCGCATTAACCGGCGGCAATGGCACCGGTCGAATCAGTTCATCCACATTCACCACCATGTGGCTGCTCTCATTTAATAAACCTATCATTCCTCCAACTATTCAAACAAAATCCAAATGAAAACCCTTTATAAAACTAACGAAATCAGAACTATATGAAATCTAATCGATCAGATCGGTGATTTTTGGGACCACATAACCAATGATCGTGCCGAGGAAAGAAGCGGCGATCGATGTTTCCCAAAACAAGAGAAAAACAAAAACGGGACAAGATCGAAGACAGGAAAAAGAAAATCGATTCAAGCTTTCGAAAATCACCTGCGAAAATGGGGAAAAGATGCTTATAGCGTGAAATCGGAGAGAAGGCTTTTCTCGTCCCTGATTATATGAAGAAAATCGGGAGGAACATTAACCAGGGACGAGAGGAGGTTTGTGTGCTCCCCAGAAAAATTTCTGAGGCAGATCGAAAACTCTTCACAAGATTTTCCCGCAAATCGAGCAAATGGAAAATCGCTTTTTATAGCGAAACGAAAGACAAAATGTATAACGACGTGTGAGGAAAACAAATTAATGGCCGTTGACCAAAAACATTCTAGTTAATTACTACACAGATTATTAAAGGGGGTATTTACGGTATTCTCACTAGATTTTGCCGCGCTGTAACGTGAACGACATGTAGGATAACATTAGTTGTTTTTTTTTTACATTATTGGTGTACTTTTATTTTATTTTATAACGGAATTGACGAATTGTATGATTTATAAACCATTTCAATCATGATTGAGCAACTTAAGTGCCCAATTTGCTAAATCATAGTTATTGATAAGAGTCGGTTTTATGGTAATATTAGGATATTCATTTTTATCAAATTAGGAGAATAACTGTCGTATAAGATGCATGACCATGGAAATAACTTGCCACTTAGAGAGTTATACAATTAGATAAGAAATACAACTAGGGGAAAACAAAGTTTTTTTTTTTTTTTTTGAAGTCAATGAATAAAGATTAGTTTCGTCAAATAAACAAATACATTGGACAAAAAAAATGATTTAAATTAATGTGAATGATTCCAAAATTAAAGAGAGATTTTTCTTTAAGAAAATATTATAAAAAGTTATTTTTTTTTTTGACAATACAAAATTACAAATGGTTAATAATCTAAACATGACTTTATTGCACAAGAGGACCCTTTTCAAGAATAAGAATTAAGCATATGCCCCCATACAATATACTAATTTACTCTCCTACCCCATGATTCCCAAGCAAATGGAAGGAAATTGCCAAGCCGTTGATATAATAACTCAGATTTTTGAGAGGCAAGACTCTTGCGAAAACCAGTTTAAACCAAAGATCATCTAACCCGGGTGACTATGTACCGACCTTTCTCAAGGTCGTAAATGGTTTTCAGCTGAGGTTTTCTCCACTTAGATACCAAAAATACCAAAACTGTCACTAGGATCGGTATCCCGATGAGATAGAAAAGCGTCTTCGAGTCATTACCAAACAGATCATAGAACCAACGGGGATTACTAGAGGCTGTCTGTTGAGCGGTCGATGCTTCGGTCTGTAGAATGAATGCGCCTAAAGCCCAGTCGAGCGGTACATCATCTCCTGCTTGATTCGCAAACCCGATTCTGCGAAGAAAAAAAACGTTTTTTTAATTAGATTGAATCTTGTTTACGAGAATTATAAATCGTTGATCCAAGTATTTTTCTTAGGGTTCTTGAATTTGCCGACATACCTTTCATCATCAAGAGGAATGCCGAGAGTATCGTGAAGCAATGACACAATATATGCCGATGAGAAACAATACCGAAGAAGATCCTCTTCTTCCAGTGACGGGTCTTTTACTCTCAGCTTCGACCAATCTTCTCCACAGAATCTCTCTCCGGCTGAAATCATGTCTGACAGCCACGACTTTTCTCCCAAACCGAAAAACTGGTATGAGAAAGAAAGACCATGTTCATAACATTCTCCATAAATCGCATGTACATCGAGTTGTTGGTCTAAGGGGGGTTATATATACATTACGAGAGTGAAATCAGGTATGAGAGACAAAGTACCTTAGAGGTGTAAAAGAAATTTTCTGTAGCTAAAAATCTTCCTCGAAGCTTAGGTGTGAAAGTTGATCCAATAGAACAATGCTGATACGAGCATTTCTCTGTAGTTAAAAGTAGAAGTATCTATCCATTAGAGACAAAAACAGAAATTGACACAATGGATGTAAATCCAGCGATATCGATAATAAACTACCATTTCCTTCTTGCAAGATTGTTAGTGCAGCGGATCGACACTCTGAGTAATTACCCCCAGCTTGAAAAGAAGCTGAGAATCTGCTTTCTTCTGCCAAAAATCCAGATAAATGCTTCTGTGTGTTTGTGTCGAGGCTGTAACCTTTTGGAGCACAAGGGTCTGTAAATACTCCTGGCCGTGTAGGTTCTACAGCTTCAAGAAATTATACACTGTATGAGTCAGAACGAAACTAAACTTTGCTATAGACTCGAAACTTTAGAAAACTTCAATCAGTACACTGATGATTCATCAATTAGTGTTATAGAATCATCAAACGCTCACCTGAATTTTGGTCTTTTGAGATAAGCGAGCCCCATAACTTTTCATGTGCAGCATTCTGCAAGGGAGCAAAAGTTAATAGCTTCAAGGACATTGCCAAAAGATAAAATCCTTTCTTCTAAAAATTTCAGAAAAGCAACAGTTCAGGAGACAACTGGATTAAGTTTCCATTAACCGACTTTAAAGAAGGAATAATCTAACTACAGTAAGTCTGTGAAACCTACTCCAAAGACATATACTGCTCAACAGAAATTACCTGCCCAAAATGAAGGAAACTGTGACTGTAGAGATTGTATGAAACATTTCCAAATGATATTGTACGGGAGAACTCAGGCGGCACTGGCTCACTTGACACAAATGTCACCTAGAAGAACATACAAACAGTCACCATCTGTTAGCTCTATCGTAAGTCTCACAAATGGTTTTACATGCCTGGATGATAACTACGAGAGGAAAGAAACTAAACCTGCGCAGAAGCCCCGCCAAGTTCAACAATTCCGGTTGCTTTAAGAGGATCACCACCAAGTGAACCGAGAGCAAAGTTTGCAACAACCCAAGCATATACACCTTCGTCAGATCCTGGCAATTTAGTATCCAATGATTAGCGCCGACGGATTGATTGAGACAGAAAATACCAAAAGAGAAACAAACAAGAGCGAAACATAAACTGATCTAACTCTTAAGGTTCCAACCAAATTCTATAGATTGATCATCGATCTTCAAGCCTATTGCTAAATCCAGTTGTGGATTGATCATCTATATAAACTCTAGTATTGAACAATGCCAATCAATAGAAAATTCACTTGAACTAAAGGATGAGGAAGCAAAGTACAACGCAGAGGAAGAAGAATTGATTCTGGAAACCTCACCAGAGATAACAGAGGCCCATTCATCTCGAAACATGAACCCAGAAGATTTAAGAACTCTTCTGCTAACTTGAAGAATCTTTTCCTGAACAGGCAATTCAAGCAATCTCATTCCCGCCGTCGCCATTAACCTTACTTCAGTCTCCTTCCACAATCCTTTCGGAATTCTCTCTTTCGCGAACTCCACCAGCTCCGTCAATGACACGCTCGCTCCGTCGGGATCATCAGCGTACGCCGACAGACCCGGATGCAACTTCAGTCTAGCGTAATTCGCTCCTCTGAATTCAAAAACGGGTTTACCCGAATCAATCCGGTACCCAAACACGTGGATTCGGGTCCCCGTGCTTCCGCCGTCGATCACGACGCTGTAACGAAGCGGCCCTCTCCGATTACCGTCGGAGAACAAAACTGAATAGCATACAAAGAGAAACCCAAACACGGTGGCGATAGAAGCGATGGTTAACAAGAGATTCGATTTCGCGTGTTTCGCATTGGATTTCGTAAGCGTGTACGTCGACGAAGAAGACGATGCTCGATTGCCGGAACGGATCTGGAACTTAATCGGATCCATATCTGTTTTATCTGGTTTTCTCTTCACCCTAGATCGGGCATGCGATCGTCGCATCAACAACTCAGAAACCGCCACGATAACGAACAAGGAATCATGAGATCTGAAAGAAATCAAATATTCATATACAAAGTAACCAAATTCAAATCTTTTTTTTTGTGGTTTTTCGAATTTTCTTCTTTTTTGAAGCTTTTATTCAACCGAGAAAAATGGAGGTCGAGAGGGCCGCCGTAGAACAGCTCCGATGAAGCTCTCCGCCGCCCTCAGTCTCCGATGTCGTACTCGGTAATGTGAAAAAAGAAAAATTAAAATTAAAAGGAAAAATAAAATAGAAAATAAATTGGTCGTTGTAGCGCCTTTTACGATTTTTATACCTAAATATTAAATTGGCCTGGTCGGGACGCTCGGGTCGGGTCGGGTCGGGTCGAGTTATTGTTCACTAATTTTGCAACCGGGTCCTGAAACAGGCTTATCGTTATCGTGGCTTTATCCCCAAGACTGTTAGTTGAAAAATGAGAAGCTCAAATTCAGAGCTTTAATGGCGATATCTTCAGCTTCGTTGATATTATCATTCTCTCACGCAGAAAATATTACGAAAATTGACACTGTGAATCCTCCAAACCCGATTCTTCTGATTTCCAGTTGCACTTCTCTAAGAGAGCTGATGCAAATTCAAGGTTACGCGATCAAATCTCATCTCCACAACGATGTTTCCTTCATCACCAAGCTGATAAATTTCTGCACAGAGTCTCCTACAACCTCTTCAATGTCATACGCACGCCATCTGTTCGACGCAATGTCTGTACCAAATATCATGATCTTTAATTCCATGTCTCGTGGGTATTCTCGCTCCACGACTCCACTTGAGGCTTTCGCTCTCTTCGTTGAGATCTTAGGAGATGATCTTTTACCTGATGACTACACTTTCCCGGCTCTTCTCAAAGCCTGCGCAGCAGCAAAGGCGCTAGAAGAAGGCAGACAATTGCATTGTCTCTCGATGAAACTAGGGCTTGATGATAATATCTATGTTTGTCCTACGCTTATCAATATGTACACTGAGTGTGTAGATGTGGATGCTGCTCGATGCGTCTTCGATCGGATCGTTGAACCTTGCGTTGTTTCTTACAACGCTATGATCACGGGATACGCGAGAAGAAACAGACCAAACGAGGCTTTATCATTGTTCCGTGAAATGCAAGGTAAGAACTTGAAGCCGAATGAGATCACCCTTCTGTGTGTTCTGTCTTCTTGTTCGCTATTGGGATCGTTAGATTTTGGGAAATGGATACATGAGTATGCTAAGAAACACGGTTTCTGTAAGTATGTGAAAGTGAACACAGCTTTGATCGATATGTTTGCGAAATGCGGTAGCTTGGATGATGCCGTGTCTCTATTCGAAAAGATGAGGCATAAGGATACACAAGCTTGGTCAGCGATGATTGTAGCTTATGCGAATCACGGGCAAGCTGAGTAATCTATGTTAATGTTTGAGAGAATGAGATCTGAAAATGTGCAGCCTGATGAGATCACGTTTCTAGGTCTGGTAAACGCTTGCAGCCACACAGGTCTAGTGGAAGAAGGGCGTGAGTATTTCTCTAGGATGGTTAATGAGTTTGGGATTGCTCCGAGTATTAAGCATTATGGTTCCATGGTGGATCTTCTTGGTAGAGCTGGATATTTAGATGATGCATTTGAATTCATTGATAAGCTCCCGATAAGTCCTACACCGATGCTATGGAGGATTCTCTTATCTGCTTGTAGCAGCCACAACAATTTGGAGCTAGCTGAAAAGGTTAGCGAAAGGATCTTTGAGCTAGATGACTTTCACGGTGGTGATTACGTGATCTTGACAAACCTATACGCGATAAACATGAAATGGGAAGTTGTTGATTCTTTAAGAAAGGTGATGAAAGATCGAAAGGCGGTTAAAGTTCCCGGGTGCAGCTCGATAGAGTTAAACAATGTGGTTCATGAGTTTTTCTCTGGGGATGGTGTGAAGTCTATATTCACAAAGCTTCACAGAGCATTAGATGAGATGGTGAAAGAGCTAAAGCTTGCAGGGTATGCTCCTGATACATCTATTGTGGTTCACGCCGATATGGGTGAACAAGACAAGGAGTTAACGCTTAGGTATCACAGCGAAAAGCTTGCGATTGCGTTTGGATTGTTGAATACTCCTCCAGGGACGACGATTAGGGTTGTTAAGAATCTCAGGGTTTGTAGAGATTGCCACAATGCAGCTAAGTTGATCTCTCTTGTATTTGGTAGGAAAGTTGTTCTTAGAGATGTTCAAAGGTTTCATCATTTTGAAGATGGTAAATGTTCTTGTGGGGATTTTTGGTGATGTCATCCACAGACCAATAACATTATTTTTCGTAGATAAAAAAGGTACGTATAACTTGTATATTGTTTTTATATAGTATACAGTAATTTTTTTCTTTTGGAAGTAATAGAGATTAGAGAGAAAAACAATTCGTTGACTTAGTAATGTACTGTATGATCAATTTAAGACATCACATCATTAATAAATAATAACAGTACTGTATCGTATACTTTTAAAACTCTTGATGTTATATGAGAGCAAGACAAATGTCGGCAACGGCCAGCGACCAATAATATTCCGTGTTTGAAGATAAAATTGCTTTCTTTCTCTTTTCTATTTCAAACTCATGTTTTTTTTTTACTTGGGGAAAAATTGCGTAATCAATGTTATGAAATTTAGCGTGTGTTTTTTTTTATTGTATTGTATTACAAATTGTTATTTAATAGTATGACAGATATACACTACACACATGTATATAATAATAGTATAATACGTTAAATAATGTAATATGGAGTCTTTTGTACAACAAAGCCGTAACAAAATAGAGTTCAAAGGTTACTCGAACGTTTATATTAATTTGATCAACTTAGATATCCATGTAAAACGTAACATGTTATAAACCATCCAAAAATGTGTTTCACCTAACTTTACTTGATGTGATAAAACTCTTCTTTGCAATTTTCTTTAAGTATCCTTTAATGCAATTTCTCTTTTATAAAATAGCCATAATAAATTATCAATAATTAGATTAGATTAAGCAATAAATGTAAAAATAATTGGGCTTCCTGAAAAACATAAAAATAAAAATCACTAGGCTGTTTACGAGGATACGAACCGAACCTTATAATCCAACCAACAAGTGTGAACGTCACGACTTCAAATTAAAAACCACACACCATGTCCACACGTAATCTCGTATCCCTGATTCAGAGTTCAAGAAGAGAAAAATTAAAGAAAAAAATCTCGTAAATATAACATACATACATTCCACATGAAGGGTATATACTAGTATAAAACTCCCAGATTCGTTTGATGATGTATCTGTCATTAAACTAGGAAAGAGAAATCTCTGTTCACATTCTACTGATTCTGTTTCCCTTTATAAACCACTCACCAGCAACAATCTCAATCTCATAACTTCGAATCTTCAGAATTACAATCATCTAAAGAAAAAATGATGAAGGTTATTCAAGCATCATTGTGTTTGATCAGCCTTCTCCTAATCTTGCCTTCAATCTTCGCTGCTTCTTCCTCCTCTGAAGATTTCGATTTCTTCTACTTCGTCCAACAAGTAATCAAATCCGTTACTAATCAATCATCATCTAATAACGTTTATATTCATTTTTTTTGACAATTTATCATTTTTAAGTGGCCAGGATCATACTGTGACACACAGAAGAGTTGTTGCTATCCAACCACTGGCAAACCAGCTGCTGATTTTGGCATTCATGGTCTCTGGCCTAATTACAAAGATGGCACTTACCCATCTAACTGTGACGAGACTAAACCATTCGATAAATCAACGGTTATAACTTGTTTTGAGTCATTCGGTTCGAATTTAGATTCGATGGAAATTCTTGATATATAACCGGATGGTTTGATTTGGTTCGGTACAGATATCGGATCTGATCAACTCGATGCAGAAGAGCTGGCCGACATTGGCTTGCCCGAGCGGCTCAGGCGATGCGTTTTGGGAGCACGAGTGGGAGAAACATGGTACTTGCTCAGAATCGGTTATCGACCAACATGAGTATTTCCAAACCGCTCTTAACCTCAAGCAGAAAGCCAATCTCCTTGGAGCTCTAACAAAAGCCGGTACGATTTTAACTAAATCCCCTTTTTATTTCCTGGTTTGGTCCATCCCGGTTTGTATCTTTATGGTCTAATTTGTTGGTTTATTATATGTATTATAGGGATTAATCCGGATGGGAAGTCGTACAGTTTGGAGAGCATAAGAGATTCGATCAAAGAGTCAACGGGTTTCACTCCTTGGATTCAGTGTAACAGAGGTGGGTCTGGCAATAGCCAGTTGTACCAAGTCTACCTCTGTGTTGACCGGTCTGGTTCCGGTTTAATCGAATGTCCGGTTTTCCCTCATGGAAAATGTGGAGCCGAGATCGACTTCCCTTCTTTTTAATTTCCAGTTTCTAACTTCACATTTCTATTGAACCCAATCGATCTTTTGTTCACGAGTATCAGTCTCGTCAAATATAATTTATGGTGTAATAAAAAAATTATGAGGTTCTTGGATAATTGAATTTCAAGACTATTCTATGTTTATCTACTAGTAAATGATTTGTTGTTCTTAGATCGAAATCCCTCCACTTATACGAGTCCTAAAACTTGAGGAACTTTGTATGAATAAATGTTACCTGGACCTCACGCCACTCATGATAATCTGCAAAAACATGGTATGAAAGTAAATCCAGTCTGTCTCCAAGATGATGTGATCAGCTTGAAACGACTTATCACGTCTTCTTCATTATGTCCTTGTCCCCAATTAGCTGTCCCTAATGAAGCAACCAACGTTGAATGATTTTTTATAGACAAACTATTATTTAGTAGGATGCATATAATTTTTTTTATATAATAAATTTTTTTTTTTTGGTTGAATTTTTTATAGACAACTATTATTTAGTAGGATGCATATAATTTTTTTTATATAATAAATTTTTTTTTTGGTTGAATTTTTTATATAATATATTATCTTCAGGTTGGGGGGATTTAAATGATCTTTATACTAATTACTTAAGAAAACAAAATGATATGGGAGCATATACAGTATATCACCATAGGTTTTTGAATTGGCGATTATATGAAAATCACGAAATAAAATAATGAAAAATATATTAATTACGGGTATTTAACAATGGAGAGAGTATCAAAGGATACAATGAAATATGAAATCGACGATTACTCCATAAAATTAGACTACATGTACAAAAACAGAGATTGAAATTGCTTGCTAAAAGAAACATTTTCGTATTTCAAGTGATACTTTAAGAATGGTATATTTAGAAGATCTGTGATTATGAAGATCTTTCTATCTCAGATTATTTTCAACAAATTAATATCCCTCCAAATCTCAAAAAAAAAAAAAAAAATTAGATATTTTGATTCACATCTCTAAATGCATTAATATAATTCAATCATTATATACTTTCTTAGCAATTCCCCGTATTGTCATAATTTTTTTCAAGCTGATCCATCAAAAAAACGCCAGGCCCATTAGACACAATTTGATAAGCCCATTATTGTAAATTCACCACCCTGCTCTGTTTTTTTACCAACAAATTCCGAAGAGAAAACTGAGTGACGTGCTCAAGCTAGTGTGATGTATAATCTAATTTAATAAGCCCATTATTGCAAATTCATCATTGCTCTGTTTTGCAACAACTTTCGGAGGAGATAAACTGAGGAGATAAATCGAGTTATGTGCGACCAAAAACTAAGTTGAATGTGTGTGTTAGCATCGTTTGGAGGTTTCAAGTGTTCACCATAGAAAGAAACTGAATGACAATAGCACGAGTTTTTTTTCCAATTTATTTTTTGGTTCTTTTTTGTTTATCATGGAGAGATGGATTTCAAAATGAAGCAACTTTTTTCATAAACTCGGGTTCACATACCAAATTCCAACATCCTGAAAGTAGACAGCTTCAAAGAACCTTTCCACATAACTTTGAGTTCTTAAATACATACTTGGATGATCTAACAAAACATTTCTCCAATCTTTATCTTTAAAACAAAACCTATATACAAAGCTCATGTGAAAGTGTCTTGGCATGTCTCAAGTGCAAAACTTTTGCAATTCATCTCTCAAAATCTCAGTAAAGAAACAATGAACATAAGAAAAGAAACCTAACATTGTTTTTATAATCTTCTTTCAAGAGACCTGAGACGTAGTTCTAAAAGCCAGTTATTAAACTGTCCATCACTAACCTTCAACATCTCCGACAACGGCATCAAAATCCCATGTTCCTTAAGCAACCTATGCCTCGGCTTTATCTTCCTCTCCAAGCTAAAAGAAAAGTACTGAGGAAACCGTTTCAGCTCCTTGACGTCTCCACGCATCTCCTCCAAGAAGAACTCAACTTTCGGAGCTAAATTGTTCTCCACGCTGTACGTTAACAGTGCCGGAGATCTCACCACCATCTTCGCTACCTCTTCTCTAGTAAACCCTAGTCCTTCTTCAAGGAACTCGATTTTGGGGATTAGGGTTCGCTCGACGCTGGATACGAGCAAAACCGTGTTCCGCGAGGTAATCCCGTCGCGCCCGACGAGCCCTAGGGTTTCGAGGAACGCCAATGCCGGACGAAGCTGAAAATCAACGGAAGAAATGAGCAATCGAGGACAACGAGATATCGATTTCGGGATATCTCGCTCGGAGATCGAGATCTCGTCGGATAAGAAGCGAAGAACTGGTAAGATATCGGATTCTGGATCGGAGGTCAGCAAATCAGGGAACATATCGAGAATCCGACCAACGGCAGGTCTTGATAGTCCGGTCGAAGAGAGGAGAGACTCGACGGAGAGGACGGAGGAGATAGGAGCAGCACGGAGGGATGGGTTCACTCGGAGAGCCTTGTGAGGATCGACGTTAAGGTCCTGAAGGTAAATAAGCTTCTCTCGGAAGAGAATCCCGGTATCGGAAGTTTCCCCGGCGAAACATCTAGCTCTCACGGCGGAGAGACACGGCGGCGGAAGTAGCCAGCACCGTGCAATCATCATCATCGGCGAAAAAAAAGGTCCAGTCTCTTCTCTTTTAACTTCATAGCTGAGTAGATAAAGCGATAAAACGATGGATTAAGGGTAAAAAGGTAATAACGGTCAGACAACGTTGAAACGATATCGTTTTTGGGAAATTTGATTTTCTCTCTCTCTTCTTCTTCTTCTCCAATGGGATTATCCCTATTCTCAAGCGGCTTTATCATAAGACCGGTTTTTTCGCGCCTCATGTAAACCGCAATCGTCTTCTCTGTCTCTCTCTCTGCCTCTGGTTTTGATTCCTTGTTTTTTTTTTCTTCTTCTTCTGGAGAGGTCCTTTTTAAGATCTCCCTCATGGTTAGTATCCGCTTGGCGTTTGAATTTGCTTCTTTGGGTAAAGTTTCCTTTTTTTTTATTTACCAAAACAGATTAACGAAAAGGGTTTTCAAAATGTTTGAAAAGATCGTATTTTTTCATGATCTGGTTGTGTGATAGATTTCGTATTTTTCATGATCTGGAAAAGCTTTTCGTTTCGGTTTATGATAATCAGATATGGCAATCAAGTTTTGATTAATTTGTGTTGAATTGAGGATAAGAATGAATGAATCACTGGATCCTTACTTTAAGAGATTTCGTCGATGTGTTTCCGAAATTTCTCAAGAACACACACCAAAAATGAGAAATTGAATGCGATTTTTTCAGCAGGGGATTTAACAGGATGGGAAGGGTAAAATTGAAGATAAAGAAGTTAGAGCACACAAATGGACGCCAAGCTACATATTCTAAAAGGAAAAATGGGATCTTGAAAAAGGCTAAGGAGCTATCAATTCTGTGCGACATTGATATCGTTCTTCTTATGTTCGCTCCTACTGGGAAAGCTTCGTTATGTTGCGGTAGACGAAGGTAAATGTTGTTTGTGTTTCTTTCGAACATAAACATGTCTCTCTATTTGGTTTGTTGTCTGAATGTAATGATGATTTGTTGATTTGCTGTGAGTTTTTCGTTGTTGTTGTTGTTGTTGTAACCAGTAGCATTGAAGAGGTGATTGCTAAGTTGTCTCAAGTACCGCCGCAGGAAAGAACAAAAAGGTTTGGTGTCTGTTTAGATTCTTATCGATATGTTTCGTTCGGCGTTGTTTGTTTGTTTCTTTGTTTTTTACTCATTGGTTTGCGTTTTGAAAAACAGGAAGTTCGAGAGTCTTGAAGTAAGTTGTTTTCACACAATCAAAACAAGTTTTTTTTTTTTTAATTGATTCCGATTCTCTGAGAAGTCCCTGATTCAAATGTTTTGTCTTTCGAAAGCTCAGAACTTGAAGAAAACTTTCCTAAAGTTGGATCACGATGTAAATATACGAGAATTTATTGCCTCAAGGTGAGTAAGAAACTGTTTTTTTTAACAAACAAAAGTTGTAAGATAACTTCATAATATGAACTTCTAACTTTCTTCTCTTTTCTCTTGTTTGCTTATTTTTGTTCTCTGGTTTTCAGTAATTCAACAACAGAGGTATTATTCACTTTTAACACTCGTTTTTCCTTTTCTCCCGCGTATGTGAGATTTGCCAAAGCCTAGAACTTTATAAAACCGCTTTTTTTTTTTCTTTTCAGGACTTGAGTACTCAAGCAAGGATTCTGCAAGCTCGGATTTCTGAGATACATGGAAGATTAAGGTAAAAAGGGTCTTTCTGAAGATAATGATGATTCTTTGATGTTCCTACTTTTGTTTCATACTTGTTTGTTATCACGTTCTGCAGTTATTGGACAGAACCCGAAAAGATAAACAACGTTGAACACTTGGGGCAGCTCGAGATTTCCATCAGGCAATCCCTTGATCAGTTACGTGCGCATAAGGTATCGTCATCCTTTTGTTTTAAAAACCTTTTCAACTTCACTTCATCTCCTAAAAACGAGAAAAAAAAACTCAAAAACAAACTTCTTTTTGTTTATAGGAACATTTTAGGCAGCAGCAGCAACACGCAATGCAAATCGAAAACGCAAACTTTGTCAAAGATTGGTCAACCTGCTCGGTAATTTGCTAGAGAATGATTCTTCTTTGATCTCACTCAAAACAAATCAAAAATCTTGAATCCCAGACTTATCAACCTTTTCAGATGCAAGATGGGATTCAGATTCCTTTAGAACAACAGCTTCAATCTATGTCATGGATTCTTAGTAGCAACACCACCAACATCGTCACCGAGGAACAAAATTCGATCCCGCAGAGGTTAGCGATAACTCCTCGCGTTTTTTCTTCAAACTCTGCATCATATCTTAAACCAAATCTCTGTATTTATATATACTCTAAAAGGGAAGTCGAGTGCTCAGCGAGCTCATCGTTCGGGAGCTATCCAGGCTACTTTGGAACAGGGAAATCACCAGAGATTACGATTTCGGGTCAAGAAACAAGCTTTCTTGATGAGTTAACCACAAGCAACGGACATCTGAAACCGCAAACGAACTCGCAGCAGCAGTTCACTAATATGAATAACAGTATCACATACAATCCAAATCTGCAGAATGATCTGAACCATCATCATCTCCAAACGTTGCCTCCTCCTCACCCTCCGGTTTATGACTTTCCGATGAACCAGAGAGAGTACCATATGAATGGCTTCTTCGAAGCACCACCACCACCTGCATCTTCTTCTGTTTACAACAACAACAACAACAACAACCAAACCAGGTTTGGTTCTAGCAGCAGCTCCTTGCCTTGCTCAGTCTCCATGTTCGAGGAATACTTGTTTTCCCAGGTAAACATAAGAGACATACATTATGTTCTTCTAACATCATCAAAATCAAAACTTTCTCACAGATCCAAGATGGGTTTGCTTTTTTTATTTAGTGATGTTGACATTTGTTTTTCCTTGCTATAGATGCAGCAACCGAACTGAGAAGAGAGATTTGATGAATGATGATAGAACATCTCTTGTTGAACAAGTCACCAATTTTTTTTCAGAAACAGCGAGGAAAAAAAAACAAACCCCTGCAGATTTCTGAATTTGGTTCCCAAGGAGAAGAAAAACCAGTGGTGAATTCTCTGGTAGATTGCAGCCACAAATACGCCACGTGATTATTATTTTTTCATATCTTCAAATAGATGTTTTGTGTTAATTATTAATTTTTTCCTATACATAAATTTCTCGATCGGATGTGAGAGAATTCGGGATTTCGATGAAGAAAAAAACAGAAGAGGTTTCCCAAAAAATTTCCGGCGATATGTTAAGTGTGTCTTTGGAGGCTGTCAACGTAACGCCATGACGGCCAAAGTTGAGAAACTATCTCCTCCTTCCCTTGGTACAAAACTATATATAGCTGTTTATCTATTTATTTATTTATTTTTCAAACAAACAAACGATGTTTATTTGATGTTATTAACAAAAAAAAAAAAAAACAATGTTTCGTTTGTTCTAAGAATGCCATAATTTTGAAATTATGCTAAAGAAATTTACAAATTTTATTTCTACGAACTGCTGCTAAAATAACCTAAGTCTCTTCATACTCACGTGGCAACTCGAAACGACACAATGGACAAATGTGATGGGTCGCGAACCAGTCTGCAATACACTCATCGTCAAACTCGTGTCCACAGGGTAAGGCCACGAGTATTGCTCCATCCTTAAACTCTTCCAAACATATTGTGCAGTTGTCAATCACGAGAGAGCCATCTTTGTTGTATATTTTCCTGGTTAGGGACTTCACCGCGAGCTTGCTTGCGGCCCTAATTAGAAGAATATTATTATTGGTCGTCTCATCATCCTCATCCTCTTCAATCTCGTGAACGAAAGGAGGATCGGGAAGACAAACACGAAAAGTAAACCACAGAGACAAAGCACAATCTCTGCTATAATCACCTGAGGAAGTCAACTGAATGATATTATAATTGACGGCTTCGATCATCACAAGCAAACTCTCTTCATCTTGAGGGAAACCTAGTTCCATAAAAAGCTCACACACATCTTGTAGTTTGCTGGCAAGTCCTCCGTCTTCCATGATTTCCTCCGCCAACCAAGTAAACGAGGATGTTTGGACAGAATCATCCATGTCTTCGCGCCACATGACCATGGTTGCGTGGGCTTTGATTGTGCCAGCATCTGATGAGGCCGCAGGGTTACGGTCGATTTCATGCCTCAAGTATATATCGCCTCCCATAAACGAAAAAAACGATCTAAGCTTTAGGGGTTTTGTTTGCAGTGTTGGTTGAATTGTAGAATTAATATGGGTGGAGTATTTATAGGGCTGCAAGATTGTATTGTATCAATTTCTGTTAAGGACTAGGAGGATCCTTTGAAACCTAAAATATTTATGTTTCCTTTGTTTACTTTCCTTTTCGTTGATATAATTTCCATTTAATTGACTATATAATTCTTTTTCAATTATTTTACTTTTCTACTTTGATTTACTTTGTTAAATTTTTTTTTTTTTTTTTTTGAAATCGGACTATAACAAACCTGATTATACTTTTCCATCTTGGGATTTGTAGAATCCAGACCAAGTCCGTCGCTCATGAGTCATCATCATGAGACAGGAACTGATTCCAAAACTGAGAACTGACTGATAAAACAGTTTCTCTCATCAAGGGGTCTAAGACAAAACGGCTCGATTTCTCCTTTTCTTTTTATTATCTTAACTGATGCATTATTAATCGCGCTAAGACAGGAACTAATTTGTTTGCTATAGGATGATATTTTTTTTTTTCGTCGAAACGTATTCATTTATATAGAATTGATAAAATCTGAATACAATGTTTCTTTTATCCAATAAGGTGAATAAGTGCTATTAGAGAAGAATACATTATTAGGTGGTCCATGTCTAGCTAACAAGTGAGCAACATTGTTTCTCTCCTTTTTTACATGAGTAATAGAAATACGATGAAATTTCGATAGCCAAAATCTTATATCGTCTAACAGATTTAGAATACTAATGTCTTTAGTGTCATTCCAGAGTAGGTTGATTAACGGCAGACAGTCACCTTTAAAACAAAGATTGTCATAGTCCATACACTAAACATTTTGTAGAGCGATCAAAAGAGCTTTGCCTTCTGATTTAAGGCTCGAAGAAGATTGCCCTAACGCTGCTGAACCCCAGTACTTAATGTTCACTTGAGAATTCTGGAGAATCCACCCCGCATTAGCTTATTGTGTTTGGAGGTTGAAGGAAGCATCATAATTGTATTTCAAGGTGTGTAAAGATGGGCGAGACCAAACTGTATTTGGTGGTACACGTAGAAGCGAAGAGGCAGGTAACGATGTGGCATGAATCCATTCTGTAACTTCTGCAACGGCTTTGTTAATGTCCTTACCAATTTTAATCCTTTTGCTTTGGAAGATAAGGTTGTTCCTGGATTTCCTGATACGCCATAGGATCCAAAAGGAAGAATTATGTCGGTTTCTGAGATTGTAGACAGCGTTTGTCCATCAAGGATCATACGTATTATTGTCTCAGTATTTTCAGTAAGGTTGGTAATGAAATGAAAAGGACTATTTGATAATCGCCGAGTTGAAATAGAGACAGGGCATGTAAAAAATAAATGATGAATTGATTCGGACTCCAACCCGCAACGTAAGCAAGTGTCATCAATTGCCAGTCCTCGTGTTCGCAGTCGTGAAGTAGTTGCAATAGCTTTTGATAAGATTTTCCACAAAAAGTTTTTGAGTTTAGGCATAATAGGTAATTCCCAGATTTTATTTTTTAGTATGGGATCACCATGTGGAATAGGTGGAACCGGCATTTGAAACATGGAGAAATGACGTAAGAACCAATACCCAGACTTAACAGAGTATTGGCCATTCTTTGTATAATTCCACAGAAGACGATCATCTTTGTTTCCATGTCCTAAATAAAGGGTTTTTGCAAGTCCGATATCCTGAGCATTCAGAGTTGCTGTTAAAGAAGAATCATCCCATTGATGGTGATTTCTAGTGTTGTGAAGGAGATCTTGTATCAATATGTTTGAAGATGGATCTCCTCCTTGAGCTGGTCGAGGAGGGTGAGTTGGAAGCCAATTATCTTTAAAAATGCTAATGTTAGGGCCATTGCCAATAATGGATCGTGATCCTTTTTTAATGACATTGATTCCGCAAAGGATAGAAGCCCATCCATAAGATTGATTTTTCATACTTTTAGCTTCGAGAAGATGAGTATCTTTAAAATATCGAGCTTTATAAAGTCTGGAAAATAAACAGGTAGGATGGTCAAGTAATCTCTACGTTTGCTTAGCAAGGAGAGCATCATTAAATTTATCTAGATCCCTAAATCCAAGTCCTCCTTCTTTTTTAGAATATTGTAAACGCTTCCAAACCACCCACGGAATACCTTTAGATTGTGGAGATTTTTTCCACCAGAATTGTGTAAAAATACTATCAAACTCTGCTGTGACTTGATTTGGTAATTTAAAACAGGACATGGAGTAGACAGGCATGGAAAATGCTGCAGATTTTATCAAGACTTCCTTGCCAGCCGGCGATAGATATTTTACACTCCAGGAGGAGGTTCGTTATTTAACCCGTTTAATGACATGTGCAAACATCTATTTTTTCTTACGACCAAAATGCTTGGGAAGGTCGAGATATTTTTCACCACCACCATGATTCATAATGCCTAATAGTAGTTTCAGTCTGTCTTGTTTTTGGCCGTGAATACGTGAACCGAAAGTAATCATGCCTATAGGATGAGATAAAAATCTCAAAAATCTCAACGATCAATTAAAAAAAACACGTGTCTCAATTTTAATTATTTGTTTCTTTTCACAAAAAAAATAGGCAGCTGACATCTGTTCTTAGCGGGCCCAAAATAATTTTTTTCGGTTGAATTTATTCAACTCGTATGAATCCACCTAAGCTTTTTCTCTAATTTTCAACATGTTCAAGCATCCCATTGCGGATGGTGTCTAATCGTCGTTATCTGTTGTAGTTAACGAATGGGCTTAAAACTGGGGTTTGTAACGGGTTTCGATTTCACTTGTACGGGACTGTTTAGGCCTTTTATCAATGAAATGAGAGACGATAAAAAAATAATAATAATAAGACAGGTTTTATATCCATAAATTTAACTGGGTTGGCCCACTAAATATTGGGTTATCTATTATTATCTATTCTATAATCTATAGGGTATTATTTTAAAACAAAATTTAATCAAAAGTCGACAACTTGTTCACAATTGGGGACATGTTCAAAATCGATCTAAGAACCCTAAATCCACCAACAACGAACCCTAAATCATACGTTACGTATGCGATGACATGTTTTCTACTTCCCAAATCAATATATAAACTCTGCAATGAGAAACTTCTTGGTGGTCAACATCAAAAGATAAAAAGAGGGATTCATTGACAAGGATGAAGACAGATGGAGGAGTGGGTTTTGAGAGATATCCAACAGTTTAACGTCGCTCTTCTAGCCACTCAAGCCTGGAAAATTCTCCAAAACCACAAAACCCTTTTAGCTAGATTGCTGCTGAAAGCAAAATACTTTGTGACAAAAATGATTGTTTTTTTTAAGAGCTACAGCAGATGAAAACAAGGTTCAGCAACACAAGTCTGACCACAGAAACACGGTCTGGTCTTTTGAAAGAATAAACTTGTTCTTCTGAACATACCCTCAATCTAAAAGATTCGGCTCATGGAGGCTCTTCATCATCTGCCACTGAAGCTGGGGACTGTGATCTCCCGGAAGTCGATTTGGTCGATCACTAACGGTGCACGCACCGTTGTGAACATACGTGAGCCTGCACAATGCGTAATCTGAACGTGAAGGGAGTCTGTACTCCTCAACCTTCCAGCCACATGATACTCTCACACACATTGAAGGAGTATTTGGTTTTAGTAGCGATAGTTGTTTTATGGATCTCGTTGTCTACGATATTTGTAGCCTCACGCCAGATTTTCTTCTTGCCGCTCAATGAGTATAGCAGATTCCGTTCTTCACGGCGAGACCAACCTTTTTTCACAAAGAAATACCACTCATTTTCTCACATGACCAAGGCTCCACGGGTCATTGTCAAACAACTCCATGGTTTTGATGAAACAGCTGAAGTCTGGAGAGCGAGTCTTCCGCATAAGGTAGTAGCTCACCAGTTCTTCATCGGATGGGTGAAATCGAAACCCCTCTGATAACACGCCTGACATTTTGTTTCAGAATTCTGACCCCACACAAGTGCTCGAACAAGAGTCTGCAAGAACAGAGAAAACAAAACATAGTCATCGTCTCGGCTTCTTTCCCCAGAGACCAACTTAAACCGATTAAGAATTGGACTTTTAACGATCCATGATTTATTCTAGCACAAAAACAGACTCCAATCGACTTGAAAAGGAGAATGCGCGAAGATCGATCATCCAATTATTTACCTGAATCAATTGATGATGAATTCCAATAAAGTCGGGAAGACAAGTGAAGCAAGAATGTGATTCTACAAGACGAAGAAGATTCTACAAGAACAGAGAAAACATAGTCATCGTCTACAGATGAGAATGCTCAACGAAGAAACTCCATTAGTAGAGACGTCAAATCATTTACCTAGGCCTTTCGCAAAGGAAGAAACTGAGTCTTGGACTCTGTTCTTTCCTTCTTATAGAGAAACTGATCAGCAACGAGAAAATGTTTTTAATTCCAAAATAATAAAAGCTGATTAAATTTAATTATGCCCCTGCCGCCGATCATTTTATATTTTAAAAGCGAGAAATTAAAAATCAATACAGAGTTGATTCAATTTTTTATGTTATGATTTTGTTTTATTTTAAAATGAAAGAAGCTGAGACAGAAATAAAATTAACCTTCTCAGTGAAAAACTTTTCTTGTTTTTGGCGGATTCCACTTTGTAGACCATTTGAACCCAAACATGTGTATGTTAGCAGGGTACATGACCCAAGTTTTGAAAGAGAACAAAAAAAAAAATACGATTTTGTTTCGATTAAAGTATCATGGGCTTGTTTATAATTTTATATGTGGAAGATTTTCTTGACGCCTCGTGTATTCTAACTTCAAACGAGCCGATATTACAAACAATAAATATAGTAGATGAGAGCATTCCACTACTTCTTATGAATCCGACTCGACAAATCATCCACTCTGCCCAATATATAAGTTTGGGACTCGTATAAACGACTCTTTTGTCACTGAGAAGGAGACATTTTCCTGGCATTTTCATCATTTTATGAACCTCGATTCTTTATATTTCTCCAAAAACACCTCATTTTTCTATCTTTCACAAAAAAAAAAAAAACCCCAAGGAGAAGAAAAACCAGTGGTGGATTAATCTCTGGTAGATTGCAGCAACCACAAATACGTTATTATTTTTTTATATCTTCAAATAGATGTTTTGTGTTAATTGTTATTAATTTTTCCCTATATATAATCTCTCGATCGGATGTGAGAATTAGGGAAAAAAACAGAAGAGGTTTCCCAATTTTTTTTCCGGCGATATGTTAAGTGTGTCTTTGGAGGCTGTCAAAGTAACGCCATGACGGCCAAAGTTGAGAAAACTGCCTCTCTTTCCCTTCCAACAAAACTATATAGCTGTATCTATTTTTTTATTTTTTTTTCAAACAAAACAAACGATGTTTATTCGATGTTATTACATAAAACACGACCCATGTGCGTAGTTTTTCACTGTTATTAGATTCTTGTATTGCAATCGGATATGCTACAAGGTAACTTGATCATACATAATAGACAATAAGATAACTTTGTTAAAGCCCAAATTTCGAATACAACAAATAATGGCCCATCTTAAAGTTCAAAGATGAGGAGAGAGAGAGAGAAGGTAAATACCTGTCTCTTATACACATCTAGATGTGTATAAGAGACAGCAAGGAACAAGACTGCCCCCCGACCAGAGACAGATAACTACTGCACTTCCACCACATCTAGCAGATGTGCTAATCATCAACGATGCAGGTAGCAATTTGTCATTGATCCGTCTGGTAGAAGTGAACCATACAAGCTAGACTCCATGCTTGATTCTTTATTTTTCCTGTCTCTTATACACATCTAGATGTGTATAAGAGACAGGGTCAAGGCCCGTCTATGCTTCCAACTATGGACAAAGGTCAAGCCGCAAAGATTCAGGAGCAGGAGAACATGCTACGAGCAGCTGTAAATGACGGCGCAGGTAAGAGACTTTCGATTTTCCTTTTAACATTTATCGAATCACTTGATTTCGTAAGAATCTCCACAATTTTGGTTTTGCTAAATTCCGTGTCGTGTTTTTGAAAATTGTGTGTTTCAAGGAACAAGACTGCCCCCCGACCAGAGACAGATAACTACTGCACTTCCACCACATCTAGCAGATGTGCTAATCATCAACGATGCAGGTAGCAATTTGTCATTGATCCGTCTGGTAGAAGTGAACCATACAAGCTAGACTCCATGCTTGATTCTTTATTTTTCTGTTTCGAGTGGCATTATGGCTGCTATTGATGGTTTCGATATTTTCTTTCGTTAGGCAAGAATGCATTTCCTGTGGCATCAACAGTCAAGGAAATCTGTTGCAGGTTAAATTACACAACTAGTTTATACCTCTCTAGTTTTGATGATTATCACTTCTGTTAGAATCAGTGTCTATGGAGGTTCATGTCTTTGAGTGTTTGTAGGTTCCTGGAACACAGTTTATGGGAAGATCAGCTGCATCTCCATCTGGTGCTAACTTTGATAACACAAGATCTCCCTTGCCATATTCCAATTCTCCTCAATCTACAGGTATGGCTAGTGCGCCTTCGCCTCAGCAACAACAGCAGCTTCAACAGCAGCAAAGAGCAAAACTAATGCAGTTGCCTCAACATCAACAGCAGCAACTACTTGCACAACAACAACAGCTCAGGCAATCTTCTATGCAAGGATTGGGTCAGGTAGGCTTTGACATTCTCCCAGATACATTGGTAGCAATCGATTCTTCACTTGCCTTGCTCTGATTCGTTACTTCGACTCTTGAACTTATATTTGTATCAACTTTGTTTAGGGTCAGATGTCATCACTTCACGATTTGCATGGGCAAACTCAGCAGAAGTTTCAGACGGTAAACTCTTGTTCAACCTCCTCTTTTTTCAAGCACTGCCAGAATGGAACTTAAAATATTTAGGCAATGAGAGATGCATTCTGTAAAGCGAAATGAAGCAGTTATTGCCATAATTGAAGATGACTAGACATATATGCAAATTTAGCCAAGTCAATGATTCATAATCCAGAGAAATGAGCTTAGGTTTTGGCAGAAGCTTATTATACTAAGTGGTTGTGACAGTTCAGATTTTCCAACAGTATAATCAAATGAAACAAGCTTTTGTCTTGCTGATCCTTTATAGTTATTTAAATCGAGTTGTATTTTATTTTCTAGTTACATGGGCAACATCAAATGCCATATTCTCAGCCAATGGGGCACCAACAATTCCAAGCTAGACAGCTCTCAGGTGGACACATTCAGCATAGCATGTCTCAAGGACAGCTTAATCCAGCGATGAACCGTCACTTGAACCAGTTTTCAGGTGGAGCCAATAGCGCATTGTTTACTTCTGCACAAGGCTCCCCAAGTAGCCAGATGGTCAGTCACCTCACTTTACTAATTATCATTTTTTTGCTTATTGTAATTTGGTGTTGACTTTATACTTAATTCTAGATACCAAACATGTCATCAATGCAATCTCAGACACTTGTTCCTAGAATGCAGGTTACCTCAAAACCCCTCTTTGAGAGAACAATATTTTAAAAATACATATTTAGGAACGATGAACATTTGTCTTAATCTAATCTCTCTCTTGATTTATTGTTCTCAGCAATTTGGAGTTTCAGGTACCAATCCTCAAAGAAGCCATGCTTCTCAAATGTTGGGTGACCAGAGTAAGTAAAAAAATGTCCTCTAAACTCTCTAAAACATGCTTTCTTGCATTAAAACCGATTCGCCAACTATATTCACTTGCCGTTTCTTGCAGTGTTTAACAACAGTGGAATGATGCAAACGCAGCAAACGCAATCGCAGCAACAGCAACCGCAACAGCAGCAGCAGCAACAACAACAACAACAGCAGCAAGGAGTCTATGGAAATATGCAGACCAATCAGCAGACTCTGCAGCCTAACATGTTGCAGAATCCACAACAAAGACACCAAAACCCTCAATAAACCACCCTTTTTTTTATGTTCTTCAGTTTATATTGTACCAGTATGGGCCCTGACCCAGGCCCATCTATTAATGATTTGTGGTAATTATGGTACCATATGGGCCATGCCCATTTTCAACATTGATACTCTCGCCAATTTTCTTTTTGTTCAGTAGTAGTACTTCGCTACATTGATACCTCTGTTCTTACAACGTGAGGTCTGAAACATGAAGCAGGGATCGGACGGTGCAGGATTGGTTTTAGTTCTGACACGTTCTCTATTGATCGACACGTGTTAATGACTTGGACATCTCGACGCCGTTGATGGATACAAGACAAAACGTAGACGCGCTTCTGTTGTACACGGGACTCGAGACAGCGACGTGTCGATAAAGTTTACCTGTTTCTACGCTTTAAAACAGAGAGCTCAAAACTGCGACTCGGAAGTTATTTAATTTTCTGACAATTTGTTTTGTTCTGGTCAAATAATTTACCTACAAATAAATATTTCATCTTATGTACCTTTTTTTTTTTTTTGGCGTCATTTCATTTGCTGTAGTCCAAATTCCCCGTTATAAAAAAGCAAAATCAAATTGTAATTTACCAATGATAATAATATGATAATGGCCAATAAGAGTGGATTAGTAGTACTATTATTATTATCCCTCAACACACGATTAGTTACAAGACAAGTACTAAAGAATAGTGATGGGCATATGATGAGAATAAGATTGGCCAAAACTAATACAGTAAATACTAACATTAAAAGAAAACAAAACAAAGAAAGTCTCCGGTGAAGATTCTGACAAATGGAGACGCGCAGATTCTCTTGTCTCTCTTCTATACTATTGTCATGAAGTAAATGCAAAACAGAGAAAAAGCTTAAAAAAAGCTTGGAAATGAAACGGACAGATAGATAAAGGAGACAAAGCAGAAGTTGTGAAATGTCTCTTTAGCTACAAATGTTAAATCGAATATGGAATACAGCTTTGCAACTTCCTCCTCCACCGTCATTTCATCCATAACAAGACACATTTATCATAGTACCTGAAATTATTAATGAACTTTTTCCACGTGTTTACGTTTTCAAAGATATTAAATCATGAGTTTAGTTTTTTTTTTCTTTTTTTTTTCTTATTTATCAGATTTCTGAGTTTTTGTCCAAATTACAAATAGGTCAAACGAAACTTATAATTCGTTTATCAAAATTCATCTAATGTTCTATGTTAACAAAACGGATAAAAACTACATAAATTTATATTCTCTACGATTTTGACTACGTTAACTTCTTTTGTTTTGGGGGTGCCTAACTACATAAACTTGGAAATTATTGTCCAGGGCCTCCAGGCTATCTACATTTTAAGAAACAATTTAAACTATAAAAATATCAAATGGATGTTAGTGTTACTTTTCTTTAGTTACATTTTGTGAAATAGACAAATGATTAGAGACAAAAAAAAACAAATGTTACTTAATTTTAAGCTGATGTAGTGATGTGAACTCGTAAATTATGAGTAACCAATTTTTTTTTTAAACCATACAAATTTTCAAATCAAATAAAACATTCGCAAATTTTTCATACTAATGCCACAGATTAACTACATTCATGAATCATTGTCGCTTGAAAATAGACTCTACAAACCATTGCCACAAAGCAATACTAGTTACACTATGATACTTCTTTTCAAATAAAAAAATTACACTATGATACTTGAAAATACTTTTTTTTAAATGACATTCTCGACATCATTATGACAATTTTTTTATTATCAACACTGTATTACACGCCATTAGACCGTATATATAATTTTACAGGCTTTTAGTTTTCGATGATTAACAACCAAGAAAAGTGATTATAAAAGTATAAAAGTACGTAACTAATTTTTTATTTCTAAGATGGGGATACTTACATATGACTTTAGTAGTTTCCATTAATTTAGAATTGCTTAGAATGTTCGTAATCACATGGGCATTGATTTAAATGTTTTTCCTTTTCGAATGATATTTGATTATCTCACCTACATATTTCCAATATCCACAACTTTCTAGCATTTCAAATTCAAGAATTAGTTGTTCTTCAAAGGGAAAGTCATAGACTTAAAATCACACGAACACACATAAATTTCACACTCCGTAACAACACACTTATAAAAAAAAGAGCTGATCATAATCAGCCCTTAACATTACAACTTCATCACAACAACAAAAACGACCCAAATAGAGAAAAAAAACACATGGCGGGTGGTGAAATTCCTCCTCTGCCACTACCCACTTCTGCTTTTCTTAACCCGGTTTAAACCAAAGACAGAAGCTAAAAAGGGCAACCAAAAAAAAGACAAATAAAAAAGTGATAAAACAAAGGAACCCATTGGTGTGAAACATAGAGGTCCCTCTGCTAAAAGATGCACACCACTCTACTACTCTCTCACTTACTAAAACCCTAATCCTTAAAATGACTAAAAGAGCCCTTATAAAATAAGCTCTTTTCTCCATTTTACCCTCAAAGAGTCGAAAGAAGAAGTTTTAAGGCTCTTCAATTAAAACCCTAAAAAGCCTAAAACCCTCCTCCTCCTTTATCTCTCTCCCCCTTCCCCAACACTACACAAACCCTAAACTATATGTAAACCGAATTTAGTATGGAATTAAGAAAACTTCAACGGAATTGACGACCGGTGAAGGTCTGTCCGAAAGACCAGCTACCCGGAGCAATGTTGTTGGAGACGACGGTTCGACCGTCACTAGCAGTAACCTTAAAGGACAGTGCTTGACCGTTTAAGAGGTTGTTGCTTTGCCAGTTTTGCCCCCAATTCCTTGACATTTGCTGCCAGTTTGTTCTCGAACCTTTAACCGCCACCGAGTGAACATCTCCGGCTCCGCCGACATTGGTGACCAAGACAAGGTTGAAGTAAGAGTGGCCATTGATTGTGAATCTTATCCCTCCCCTCCTCTTACACGGAACCCTACATGGGCAACAACAAAAAAAAACCTATCAGTTAAATTAACAGCCTTTAGAATGGACAAAAGATGACGATCAAGAAATTGCATAAAGTTTGAAGCTTTTGAACGGAAAAATGTTAATTTCTGTTAGAAACAGAGCAAAAGAACTATAAACACGACGTTAAGAAAACTGCACAAAAAGATAAGAGGCTTTTCAACAGTAGAGAATGTGAGTTTACCTTCTGTAAGAGACAGGGACAACACCAGCTTTGTACTGAGCAATGCGTTGGAAAATAGGCTGAGAGAGATCGAAATGGTGAAGCGGAGGGTTACACCAACCACCGGCGTTATTAGGCAAGGCGTTGTTGGGAGGACAGAAATTGGTGGCTGTGACTACGATCGCACCAGGTAAACACCACGCGCCGTCGCTCTGGCACCGGATCTCGAAACACGCGCCGCAGCTAGCACCGTTGTTGAACAGTGCGGTGCTTAAAGCCGCGGTGTTGGTTCCGTATCCTTGACTGTAAAGATTCCCGTACCCACAAGCCCCACCTATAGACAACAACAACAACAACAAAAGTGAGAAATTTCCTAAATTTAGGCATTTCATCGAACACATTGAAGAAAAGGATGTTTTTTGTTGGCACTTACCCATTGTTCCTGAAGCATCACTTCCACCATAGAAAGTGGCATGAGCATTGACCCACCCAGCGTCGTAGCCACGAACAGAGCACACCATTGCAGCAAAACCCAACAGAAAAATTCCCAAAAGACCCATCTTTCCCCTGCAATTGAACAGATTTCAAACAACATTAGAGCTTTGAAGATAATTAGCAAGCAAGGAAAAAAAACAAAGTTATAGATGGATTTGAATCATAGACACAGTGGAGTGACAGAGAGAGCGAGAGAAGTTTACATGAACATCCTCTTTGAGAAAGAGCAGAGCTTTTCGGAGACTGAGAAAATGGAATGTGAAGGAGAGAGATAGTTTGCTTTGTTGGGAGTGATGAAGAAGGGAGATGGTTGGAGGGGGAATTTATAGAATGTTTGACCCTTCATTTACTGTGTGTTAACCTTATTTACTGCTTTTAACTTTCTTCCTAGGAATTTATCTTTTTACTTTTTATTATATATTATTTTTAATTATATAAACAATGAAAAAAAAATGTCTTTTACCTATTTTGATTGGTGGTGATTTCATTTGCAACTGAACATATTTTGAGAAGCGGTTTGAATAATACTTATACAATATAAATATACGTGTAATTTGAAATTTGAATGGTGCCTGAAGAAAATTTTGGTATATTTGCAAGGTTTTGCGGACGTTTGTCAAACAAAATTTTGGAGTATTATAAAAAACTCGAAAGTTATTGTATCTATTAATATCATTTAGTGTTTTGCTACATTTGTTCGCTTGTTCAACTGTTCTACACGTACGTTCCACTAAGTGCATTAAAGTTTTGAGCTTTTCATTTTGCGTTTAAACACCAATTTCAATTCATTCTTCGACTAAATTTAAAAATTCAAAATTTCACATTCCAGCTTTTATTTTTTTTTACCAATGCTTACAAAAGTTTGATTCTCTAACAAAGCAACCCAAAAAAAAAGGTCGGATTCTTTTCTTTCCTGTGATGATTTCAGTGTAGGTCGGTATTCAGATATTTTTTATTAAAAAAAAAAGAGTGTAAATAATAATCTAGAAGCTGCAAACTTTTGAAAAAAAAATCACGAGCTTCACTTAGTAAAATTTGGAGAGAGAAAGCACATGGGAGTGTTGCAGGCGGTTTTGATAGTTAGAACTTTGGAAGCGTGTGACTCTTCTTCTGCACCTTTTTTTTTCCTTTAGTATCTTTATGGGCCATCACTACTTTTCTTTAAAATTTTCTCTTTTTAACAACACACACATTATCAATAATTATACTTTTTATATTAGGTGAAAACAACAATGTATTGAGGTTCTTTTGTGTTAAACATCGGTCAAGAACAGTGNGAGAGAGAAAGCACATGGGAGTGTTGCAGGCGGTTTTGATAGTTAGAACTTTGGAAGCGTGTGACTCTTCTTCTTCACCTTTTTTTTTCCTTTAGTATCTTTATGGGCCATCACTACTTTTCTTTTAAATTTTCTCTTTTAACAACACACACATTATCAATAATTATACTTTTTATATTAGGTGAAAACAACAATGTATTGAGGTTCTTTTGTGTTAAACATCGGTCAAGAACAGTGCACACACATAGTTTTCCACTTTACAAAAACAAAAAAGTAGTATTTTATTCGCTATTATTTCATTAGTGGTAGAGTAAACAAATTACGTGGGAATTTTTTAAATTTTGAATCCCTTTGTTAGCAGTGCCGGCCAACTAAATTGGTGGTCCAAAACCAAAAAAATAAATCTAATTATTTTATATTTATAATTATTAAATAATATCAGTTTAGAAAAAAAAAACCATATATATATTTTGCTTATAAATGTATTATTTTACAAATTTTATAACAAAAATGTGACCCAACAATTAATAAACAGATTTGTTGGCATAATCCATAGCTTAACCCGCTTGTGATCTGGACCGGACCTATCGGTTAGTTTTCCAAGTCAAAAAGACATTTTTTATAAAAACAAATAAATTTTTTTTTTTTTGTCTTCATTTTTGTTGAATACATGTGTAATATTTTCAATTATTTCAATTCCTCTTAATTCATTTATTGTACACTAAACATTCACCAGTCACACCCTATAAATGATCACTTATAGTTTTAGTATTTTACATACTAGTTTCGTATAGTTGAATTAGCATTTGTACATTGATTCTAAATTATCCTACATAAATAGAATAAACTATTATGACAAACAAAAGAAATGATATCATATTATTAAAATAATTAGTAGATTCGGAAAAAAACATACCAGCAAGGTTGGGTCTTCAAATCCGAGAATACTTTGACACCCATTGCATAAAAGCATGCATAGTATTTTAAAATATTTTTTTTTTTTTGAAGATTTTAAAATAATATTAATCGTATCTTTTCTAATGCTGCGTCACGATTAACGATATCTATTATGATTTGCTGTCTGGAGCCTAGTCATTAACACCGTGATTTTTGGAGGAATCATGTTAGTATAACACTCCTGATGTAAGTACCATAATCAATGATTAATCATACTCCTAATAGTCACTAGTACCCCTAATATAAGAACCATAATCACTAGTCCCAATGTGGTCAAAACATTTTTACTACGAAAAGAAAATCTCCTCGTCTTGACTCATGAATCAAAAAGTGGTAAAACAATTGGCTTCCTCAAAAGCTGTGAAAATTCGTTTGCTCTTTTGTCTTTTTGCTGTATTTGCAGAGTCTTCAATTCTCGAATTTGTTTCCTTTTTTTCAAAAAATATAAAATTAAATAATAAACAACCCATCTTTTTCCTGACATTTGTGTTATTTTTACTGTTGGTAAGACTATGCTTTGACTGTGAAGCTGCAATACCACAGTATTCGTCTTTGTTTTTCGAATTTGTTATTTGACATCTAATTTTCTTTGTTTTTCGAATTTGTTATTTGACATCTAATTTTCAAATTTTAGTATAATAAATTCACTAATTACTAAATTAAATGCGTTTAATTATGTTTTCAGACAATCAGTCTAACGACCACTAACCGCTCAACTGCATTCAAGATTTCCAAAGGCAGCCTTTTGCTATTCCTCTTCTTTTGAGGTATTTGTCTTCAACTTTTTTAGATGGTATCTGCACCGTTGATAATATTAAATTCAACGGCTAGGATTGATCGCATGCTGCACGAGCACAGCAGATTCTTCTCTGCCACATTATTCGTGTATTTACCAAATTGCTACCCGGTCCAGCTTAATTCAAAGGTAGAACTTAATTTCTCTTAATGTTCTGATTATAAATAGGCGGAATGATATAACGCAAAAATATTATGTTTTTATAAGTTCTTTTTTAATTTGAAATTGTGATTTATATCCAATCCAATGATCAAGTGATTTACTGTTAAAATTATGTCATTCAAAAATTTTTTTTATAACAATATAAATTAGGTGGCAGATGATCATATTTAGAGTAATTTCAAGCTACCGACAATTATTGTTAAGCAACTAATCCCTCGAGTGTTTGAAGCTTGAATCAGGTTCAATAATTGGAGAAAATGTCATTTGTTAATCATGATTAAGCACATGACTATCACTTTTGTTTCACTCCTCGTGAAAACCGGAGGGGTCAAATTATAAGACCATTCATTATAAAAAAAAAACAGAGTAATATAACGAGGATTGTACATGATAATCAGTGACAATAATATAATACTCCTTTTGTTTCAGTGTATATAAGTGATGTTTAACCAAAAGAATTTTGTATCATTTTAAGTGATGATTTATATCTTTAATGCAAAATTAAATTTTTTAAAAAAGTATTTTTTACCAATTCTATTTTGTATTTTTTATTGGTTAAATTGTTTTTAATTAGAAATTAAATAAGTTTTTATAGAAAAAACAAGAAAAAATATTGAATTTATGTTTTTTTAATGTGTGTAAAATTTTTAAACATCACTTATAATAAAACAAAGGGAGTACACGTTATTTTTTCTCAAGCCTAAAAAAAAACATATTTATTTGCATATTTTTTTCAACTGATGGTATTAGCGTTTCTAATTGAGTTTGTAGTTACAATTAATATGTGTATACAATCAAAATTTAGATTGATAGGGTGAGCTGATACATTACAAAAAATGAGATGTTTAATTTTGGATGGTAGACAATACGAGTTTACTCGTTGAAATAAACATGCGTGATTCTTAAGTTTTGTTAATCGATAAAGTCGGAACATACAAAATAAACTTTAAGTAATTTTAAATATCGAATTAAAGTGTTTTTAAATGTTGAGTTATTTCCAATTATGAAATATATTTTTGTAAATTTGTCTAAGTGGGTTTTTAGTGGATATTTTGAAGATTAAACATTTTGCTGAACTTCGATGAATTTGTCTATGTTCTCCTGTCCTTGTTTCTGCAGTTGGTGTCTTGGTGATATGTGATGTTTTTTTTTGTTTTTCTTTACAATTATGTAAAATTATTGTATGACATGCACATATGTACATGGTCACGAACAAAAATAACGATAAGGGACAAGGTAGGTGTCACGAGAGATACGACGAGACTCTAAGGTCGTCTTAAGATATGATTAATCTTAAAATCAAACCCAACATTTAATTTACCTTTTTTAATTAGGTTCGACCATTTTGTCTTTGATAAGATGCATAATTGCATATCCTACTCGTTCCCTATATTATTAACAAAATTATTATATTTCCAAAATTTGATTTTGAGATTGAACGCATATGCTACATCCTCTACAAATCACTGATGTATTGTATTTTTCATATGGATGAATGAAAAGTTGTATATATAACATTTGATCGACGAATAAAACTTAGAATATATACTACGGCACGAGTGTGATTGGTATTTGTTAGGAGCAAGCAACACATGGACAATTTATTTGATTAATTATAATTGACTTGTTTAATGATTATGACATTCAAATATATTTGATTAATCTGAAAGCGAAGCGGCAGCTAACAAATCTAATGAAAACCGAATTATGTTTTCTATTTAGCATTTTTTTCTTGTGAGCTTTAAGTCTTATCAAAGAACGATCATGCAAGTTTCTTCTAATTGATCATTAATGTATTATATTGTCAACCAATCGTTTCAATTATAATGTTCTTCTTTTAATTATTACACTTTTATTTATTTGAATCGACGATTCGATGTTATTCAAATTGAATTAGGATATGAGTACGAATACGACTGGAATATATAATTTTTAAAAAACATCAATCAGTGATCTCAAAAGAACTTACAATTGCAAATATTGGCTGTTTGAAAGATATTTACTTATAACTCAATTTGGGTGTGTTTTAGACAATATTTACTATTTTATTTTTACATAAAGAGTTACAAAAACATGGGATCTATGCTTAAGAATGAAATAAAACGCCTACAGAAACTAGAAAATGGAGAAGTAATTAGTTATTTACTATCTAATAAATAGAGCAGCCGACACCCACTCTAATAAGGCAAGAGGGAGAGAAGAAGCCTTACTATAACATGGGTAAAGCGAAGAAAGTATGTCGTGTAAAAGCTTGAAATCATAAAAGTCTCGTGTCTCCGATTTGTAACTTTTTTGTTTGTTTTATATTTTGTGCTCTAAGAAAATGTCTTTTCATATTGTGAAAACATTATAATCTACACAAAACAGTGTCCTTTCAACTGGTTTGAATGTTAAACTAGAAGTAAATTTTACTTATGAATGTGAAAAAAGGGTGATCCCTTCAAAGCTATAATCTTCTGAGTTCCTTCCTAATACAAAAATTGTGGTGTATCATTGTATGCTTTATATTATAATCTTGTTATTGAATATTAGAAAACTTGTTGGTCGTTCCCGTGATCAAAGCTTAGAAAAAGAAGAACGGTATAAAGAAACCTTGATTATGTTATAAAGATTTCAGACTCACTTTCCATCTAATATATTCGAAATCGAAAAGTAAAATAAAATATTATGAAAAAGATGAAAACAGAAAAACAAACTAATAAATTTTTACAATATAGGTCCGTGGCGTGGCCGCCAGTAGCCCACTACCGACAATAAATTTGGCAGGCTTACTATACATAGTTATCAAATTGAGTTTTCGAATTATTTTATTTCAACAAGTGTGCTATCGTCAATTGTAAAGACTAGTTGAACTTTAAAGAGTTTATTTATTATATTCCTAACTATATAAAATGGAAGAATCAATTTATTTATTTATGAAGGATATGTATTTTTCAGTACTCAAAGGTGAAAAGTATTCAAATACATTTTAAATCACGCGTGAGAGTGTTTTATGAACACACTTTTATCAGTTTTTATGTAATAACTTTCCGGTTTTATTACAGGTTCAGACTTTTTGTAACAAACAAACTTATTAGGAAATGAACAAAGGCTCGGCCCAATAAGTAAAACATGTCGTTAGACTGAAGGCTCGGCCCAATAACCAATTGGACTCTACATAGGAATGATAAGTTTAGCTGTAAATTACAATTACTGTCCCCTTCTTTTTTTCCCCTTCAATAATTAAAATTTATAATCCATATTATGAAATGCCAATGCCATGTTTAAATATGATACAAGTGGTACGAAAAAACATGGTTGATTATATTACATTCTTAGCAATTTTTTTGGTCAACTCATTTCACTTCTTTTTTCAATCTCATATCAGTTTCCCGTCACGTTATATTAATTTTCGTTAGATTTAAAAATATTAATTTTGTAAATTTCATATTATTATTGCTTATTTAAACAGGGCTACGTGTCGTCACGACGCGAGAAAGAGTAAAGAGCCCACACGTCACACACACTCTGCTCTAGGCCTTGAGATTTCTATAGAACGTTGTTAATTAGCCCAAAGTCTCTCTTTTCATCCTCTTCAATTTTAAAAACCAAAAGCCACACAGGAGAAGAAACGGAGAGGCCGTTGCATTTTCCGGCAAGACGGCGGCTCCACGGACGGATTGTCCCATCATCGTTTTTTTTTTTAATTCTCCGGTTAGAGTTTCCCGTTTTGAGTTTCCGATTCGGCAATCTTCAAATGCCTTTCTATTTTTATCCGTCGGTTGCGTGAGAATCTGATTTTCGTTGATGCTTATATTCGTGTTCCTCGACGCGAGCTTAAAATATTAACCAGTAATATAAACGAAGTCTTATGAAACTTTTGTTGTTGTTGCTTATTCGAAACCTCTAAGCACATTGGAAATTTGTTGATTGCAGTCATATTCTGCTTTAGGGTTTTTGTTTCTTCTTGCCGATGTAGCAGGAGCTAGGGATATACATTGAGTCTACTAAATTGGAATTACCTATTTTCTTCAGCTTCCTTCGGCTTTGTGATTCAAGTGTTTGTCTCACAAGATCGTTGCTAAAATGGCTTATACGAGGAACAATAATGGTAAGAGATCTAATTTAGTTAGTTTTCGAATCTGATCTTACTGGAAACGGAGGAAGTAAGAGACTGAGAGTTTTTTTTTTTTCCTGATGATACAGATAACAATGACGTTGGATCAGAAAACACTGTGTATCGTTACTTGTGTCCTGTGAGAAAAGCAGGGAGCATTATTGGGAAGGGTGGTGAAATCGCAAAACAGCTAAGGTCCGAGACGAAAGCAAGCATGAAGATAAACGAGGCTTTGCCTGGTTGTGAGGAGCGTGTTGTTACTATATATTCGACTAGCGAGGAGACGAATCATATTGAAGACGATGGAGAGTTTGTTTGTCCTGCTTTTGATGCTCTTTTCAAGGTCCATGATATGATTGTGGCCGAAGAACCGGACAGTGATGGTTATGATGACGATGAGTATAGCGAGAAACAGACAGTTGCTGCGAGGATGCTTGTGCCTTCGGATCAAATTGGTTGCCTGATTGGGAAAGGTGGACAAGTGATCCAAAAACTGCGTAATGAAACCAATGCTCAGATTCGTGTCATAAACGATAATCTGCCCGTTTGTGCTTTAGCTTTGAGCCACGATGAGCTTCTTCAGGTATTTGTGTAAGAGATTTCTCAAGCTTTGAGTTAGTGTGGTTGTGTTTCTGATTTAGCTTAATGAATGTTGTTGGTTGAATTTCAGATAATCGGAGAGCCCTCGGCTGTTAGAGAAGCTCTTTATCAAGTTGCCTCTCTGCTTTATGATAACCCGTCGCGGTTCCAAAACTACTTTCTGTTTTCCTCAAGTAGCCTGCATCAACCCGGTGGAATACTAATGAGTCCTGCACTAACGAGCTCTCACAAAAATTACTCTGCGTCAAGAGATGTTGCTGATGCAAGAGAGTTCTCTATCTGCTTCATCTGTCCAGCTGAAAATGTTGGAGGTGTGATAGGGAAAGGCGGATGTTTCATCAATCAGATTAGGCAAGAATCTGGTGCGACCATTAGAGTCAATACCTCAGAAACTGATGAAGATGATGATTGCATAATTTTCAAATCATCAAAGGAGGTAACGCAAACCTTTTCTTCTTATGTGAATCTGATTTTGAAAATGTGAAATGTTGAACCGACTGATGTACAACAGTTCTTCGAAGATCAATCCCCGACAGTGATTGCAGCATTACGCTTACAAACTCGGTGCAGTGAGAAAGTGGAGAAAGACACAGCTGATTCTGCAATCTCCACTCGTGTACTTGTTCCTAGTTCACAAGTAGGGTGTCTCATTGGCAAAGGTGGAGCTCTTATTTCCGAGATGAGGAGTGTCACAAAAGCGAATATCCGCATTTTCCAAGGCGAAGATGTACCAAGAATTGCTCGTGAGGAGGAGGAGATGGTCCAGGTAAAACAAAAATCTTAAGACTCGTTATCGCCTAATGCTTCTCAATTTTTAGAGGGACCTAAACCATGTTTCTTTTTTTCTTGTGGTTTTAGATAACAGGAAGTCTTGATGCAGCAATCAAGGCTCTTACGCAAGTGATGCTGCGATTAAGAGCCAATGTATTCGACATGGACCGTGGTCTTGTCTTGCTTCCAACATTCTTTCCTTATATTTCTCAAACAACAGAGACTTCGAGCAAGCCTAAGCACAGAAAACGCGAGAACCATTCTCATGGTTCCACGGAAATTGCCAGAAATGAAGACTATGGCAGTCAGATGGTACGTGTGATTCACAAGATTCTTGTGAATTATGGTTACCAAAATTACTTCCAAAATCCATATAGATTTGTTTTTGATGGTGTTTTTTTTTTTTTCCTCTTCTTTTGCAGAACTTAAATTCTCCTAGAAGAAACCGTGTTTATTGATCACCAAACCATCTTAAAAGTTATTGTTCTATGTTTTAAGACACTTAGATTCTGGGCTCTTTTTTTGTAAACACTTGGCGTTTTTTTTTGGGATCCAAGGAAAAAGAAGATTTGGGTTCTTTTCAGTCTCAAGAATCTATAAATCCAGAAAGTTCTTGAAAGAATATGATGATACTGTTTTTTTGTAATCTTCATGTAAGGTTTAGCACGAGGTTTTTCCCGTTTTGGCATATTGGAAGAACATCGGTTTAAGTTGGGTTTTTAATTAAAAAAAAAATCAAAATCAAAATCCAGAATTCTTATGGGCTGGGCTTTTGGGGAAAGGGTTTTCTTGGGGGTTTTCAGTTTATTCGTTTATGTGTTTTGGTTGAATTGGAAATTCAAACAAAATATTGAGATATTCGTTCAGTAATTTTAAAGTTTTTGGTTAATGTTGATTCCAATTTCTCTGTTAATTTTTTTTTTATGTTTTGGGTTTTTATTTTGTTATTGTTTTTTTTATCATGATTTATGTTTACATTATAGTCTTTTAGAAAGATATCGGTTACCATTTACTGACTTACCGTATTAATTTTGTTTTTACACATTTGTGATGCAGTGATGAATGTCATTAATCGACCAATAATAATACGAGCGTCATGTAATAAACACGTTGACGTTACCAATGATGTAAGTCTGTCACATAACTAGGTCACAGCCAGTGACTTTCGTAGTCTTCGTGTATTAATTTTCTTTCCTAACTCTCTCTTCTTCTTCTTCTTCTTCTTCTTCTTATTCTTCTCACACTTTTATTTTTATTTTAACAGATCTGGTGGAATTTAATCTCTTGACCCCACCACCCCACTGGATCTCTATACATTCACCAGCGTACAGAGTAAAACGAAACACAAGATCAATTATGAAGAATTGTGAGAGAATTGCTAATCTCGCTCTCGCAGGTTCTCTTTTCTTTTCACTCATATAATTGTTAACAAACTCACTCGTTGTACCTATGTCTGGGTTTCAATTTCAATCGATTTTGCGATTTTGCGATTGTTTCATGTGATGGGTTCCTTTTGATGTACGTGATAAATTTGATTAAACTTTCGGATTGGGGTTCTTATTGGAATTTGCTGGAGTTGTTCAATTTTTGGTTTTTGTCTTGGGGGGGTAACGTAAGCTGTTTCAGATCAGTCTAGGTTTTAGAGATGGTGGGTGTGATTGATTGTTTTCAATTTTGGTGCAAGGCTTCAAAATTGAGAGAGGTTTTTTTTTTGTTTGGTTTCAGGTTTGACATTGGCACCACTCGTTGTGAGAGTGAATCCCAATTTGAACGTTATTCTTACGGCATGTCTCACAGTTTATGTGGGTTGCTTTCGTTCGGTGAAGGATTCTCCTCCAACTGTAAGAAGAAGCAAACCAGATTGTCTTTTTTATCACTTCTCAGTGAAGCCATTTTCCCAATTCGATCTAAATTGTCTGTTTGTTTGTTTTGTTTGAAATGATGTAGGAGACGATGTCGAAAGAACACGCCATGCGTTTCCCATTGGTTGGGAGTGCCATGCTTCTCTCACTTTTCTTACTGTTCAAGTTTCTTTCGAAGGACTTGGTCAATGCTGTTCTAACAGCTTACTTCTTTGTTCTTGGGATCGTCGCTCTTTCGTATGTCTGTTCCAATTCATGCTTTTCTTTGTTATCTGTGGTGGCTTTTCCTTTTTCTAATTCACAAGTTTTTGTTTTTTTTTTTTTTTTTTTTTTCCTTTTTTTTAATGTTTTTTTCTATTTCTTTGTATTTTTATTTTTTTTTTTTGTTTTTTTCTTTTTTTCTTTTTTTTTTATTTATTTTTTTTTTTTTTTTTTTTCTTTTTTTTTTTTTTTTTTTTTTTTTTTTTTTTGTTTATTTTATTTTTTTTCTATTTTCTTTTGTTTTTTTTTTTTTTTTAATTTTTTTTTTTTTTTTTTTTCTTTTTTTTTTTTTTTTATTTTGTTTTAATTTTTTTTTTTTATTTTTTATTATTTTTTTTTTTTCAATTCCTGACACGTATTTTTTAAGCAGCTTTGGAGGTAGAGTTCACAAAGTCCCAAGTCGTTGCGGGAATCCCTGGAACCTTCTTCTGCGCGTGGTATGCTTGGAAAAAACATTGGCTGGCTAACAATATCCTTGGCCTTTCCTTCTGCATCCAGGTTACTTCCTCTCCAGGAATATAATATAATAGCTCAATAAACTATGTGGCTTCTTCATCATCAAAAATGTATTATTTTAACTGTTTTTCGAACTGGAATCTCTGTTATTAGTGTTGTCGTGTGTGTTTTTTTTTTCCTAATTAACGATATGGCCAATACAGGGAATTGAGATGCTCTCTCTTGGATCATTCAAGACTGGTGCCATCCTTTTGGTAAGAAGGAAATATCTGTTCTGCATGTTTTGAATGTTATTCTTGAAAATTGTTTGGAATGTTTAGACAAACCTAAGACAAGTATTTGCATGTGTCCATCATCTGATATATTTGTTTATTCCTGAATTGCAGGTTGGACTATTTTTCTATGATATCTTCTGGGTTTTCTTTACTCCGGTTATGGTTAGTGTTGCCAAATCCTTTGATGCTCCGATAAAGGTTAGTGAATATGTCTCAGAAAGTACATAAAACAAAATTAATTCGATTTTGATTGTATCAGTAATCTCATTGTTGCAATTTCTTTTCAGCTTTTATTCCCTACTGGTGATGCTCTAAGACCCTACTCTATGCTTGGGCTTGGTGATATTGTCATTCCGGGTATGTCCTCTAAGAAGAATGCATAATGCTTAACTCAATATTTTTGGATATTATATGAATATGAGACATTAGTTTATGTTTTGCTTTAGGTATTTTCGTTGCACTGGCCCTAAGATTTGATGTGTCAAGACGCAGTAAACCACAATACTTCACAAGTGCATTTGTAGGATACACTGCCGGAGTTGTCCTCACTATTGTAGTCATGAACTGGTTTCAAGCAGCACAGGTCAGTTTTTGTGTCTTAATTGTTTTCCTCCGTTATTGCAAGCTAATATTTGTTTTTTTGGGGGGATTTTCTCTGATGGGTTTTGGTTTGTGTTTTGCCTTTGTTTCAGCCTGCTTTGTTATACATTGTCCCGGCCGTTATTGGGTTCTTGGCTTCTCACTGCTTTTGGAACGGTGACATCAAACCGGTTTGTTTTCTCTTCCTTTTAGGTTTCAATTGTTTCAAACGCAGTTTTTGCATGTGCGTTTACATGTATAAGACATTTTCAGTTTTCATAAAATACTTTTGGAAAGTGCAAACGCCAAACCGGAGTGGAAGAACTTTCCGATTGTCTGTGTTTGGCGTTTATGTTTAACATGTTTATAGTTGTGGGTTAGATGTAAACGCTAATGCAAAACACAGAATCGAAATCGTAATCAAATGCTTTAATACAGAACAAATAAGAAGGGATTATTCACAGCTTATGGTTGTTTACTTTGTTTGTTTACTTTTGCAGTTGATGGCGTTTGATGAATCGAAGACAACTGAGGGGGAGGTTAGTAAAACTCATGAAGAATGAAGACAAAACGGCGAAAGAAGGGCAGAGGAGAAATATTTATAAATGTGTTTTCATATATGGAGAAAAAGAAGGAAAACAATTTTTGTTTCCAATGACCATCAGTCCCTTCAAAATGGTTTCACTCTTTTTGTTTTTTTTTCCTTAGATTTTCGAACATCATTTGGCAAAGACTTGTGTAAGTTATAAGTTACAACAGGTTTCCTTTTGATTTTTCTTAATGCGTTTAATGTTAATTTCGATAGGATGCTGATGAAGAAGTTATATAAATTATTTCGAATAATTCAAAATATAACTTTTCCAGTTATTTTATTTTATAAATACAAAAATGATATCAGTTTATTGTCTAATTCTTGGTTAGTGAAAGAAATAATATGCCATTAAATGAGAAAATAAATTACTGTAAAAAAAGATTTGTACAAATTATATATCTTATACTTATTTTAACTTTAAAATGTGAAACAGAAATATGGAAGAATTAAAAAAGAAGGATAATACAAGTAAAGGCAGAATTTATTTTCATATAAAATTAAAGGATATGCACCTCACATTAAAGTTTTGGTTTCGCTTAAACGGGAACCAAAAGTACCAAACCATGTTATTTTCACAGACCATATCTTATTATGGAAAAAAAAACTAAAAAACTATTACCATAACGAACTGTAAAAAGCCCAAAGTATAGCATAAAAAATCTAAGCCCATAAAAAAAGGCAAAGCTTGTTTGCGACATTGCGTCTTCCCATTAACTCGAAAGAAAAACCCTGATTATTAACATCATCCTTCGTTACTTTAGAATCTACCAAATCTCTCACAACCATTCTCAGCTCTCCTTCGTCGTCCTCATCTTGATTTCTAGGGATTTCATTCTTCTTCTTTAATTTCCCAATCGCTCAAGGTTTTTCTCTCTTTCTGCCAGTACGCGACGCGCAGAGAAGAAGAGAATAATCAATCATCTGGTAGGTAGTCCCATCACGACGTCAATTTTCGCTCCCGCTATCCGATTTTGCGTAGTATCTCTCAATCGTGTTCACTAACTCATCATTACAATCGAATCAGATGCACTGAGCCAAGATATGTATTCTTCAAGAGGGAGCGGCTACGGGCAGCAGCAGTACGGTTCGCAATCGGGATATGGTCAGAATGTAAGATCATAAACGAATCAAGACCTCTTCTTTTTTCTCTATTAAATCTCCCGTATGCTTGATATTTTCTCTGTCGCAATTTGTTTTTTCTCAATATCACAGTATGTGGAATGGAATCGTCATTGAATTTAATGGCTGATTGTTTTTATAAATGATGTAGCTCGCATCTGGTTATCCCGGAAGTTCAGTCAGTGGTGCAGAAGGGGGATCTCAGATTTCTTTGAGCTCTCGGCATCCATCAATCACAGGTGCTCCTCAGGAGACTGAGATTGGTGGGTACAGATCTCATCTATCGACGGCGGCCAGTCATTACGGAACGCAATACGGCTCTGTCTATGGATCAACTTCTCTCAGCAGCTCTCAGCCTTTAGGCACCAAAGGCGTCGGCGGCTCATCAGTCTTGGACAGCCGCTCGGGATATGTCCCCACTCTACCGGATTCACCAAAGTTTGCGTCCGGAAGCTATTTGTCTCCCTCGAGCCATGGTTATGGTCAAAAGGGGGAAGATTTGTATTCGGATAAGCTGTCTGGCTACGTCCCGGTTGACAGAAGGCAGTATGGTGAACGGCCAAGCGCCTATCTCGGCAGGGAGCTGCAAAATGAACCAACTGGTCGATATACTGATTCGTCTAATTTTGGTCGTCAGGTAAGCTCTCTCTGAAAGCTATTAGAATATCTTGTGTATTTGGTTTATTTATCTCATTTATTATGATTTGGCAGACTGATTTGTATGATCGCATTGATCAAGCATCGCTCCTCCGGGGAGAGCAATTATTGAAAATTCAGTCGCTCCATACCTCTTCTGTTGATGGAGGTGTCAGGTATTTTTTCGATGATATATTCTACTGTAGAATAATTTGTTCCTAGCATAGAAATTTTGTTCCAATAGGTTCATTTGTGGTACCTCTGTGATCTGTATTATTATTTTTTCTGTTCTGTATGGCAACCATGTTCTCCCAAGACTTTTGTTATAAAGCTACTGCACCTTCCTGTAGAAACTTGCAATAACGATTGGAGAAAAATTATATCTTATTGCACTGAGTAGCAAACATTTCTGGCAGACAAGCCGATTATCTTACAGAACGAAGTTCTACTGTACGCCATTCTGACCAAGAAGCTATGCATTATGGAGGAAGGCTCGAGTCTGATCCTCACGGGCTTTCAGTACACAGCACATCTTATGCCAGCCAACATACCCCATCGTTATTAGGAGCTGTTCCTCGACGAAACTTAGATGATTATATTTATCCGGAGAGTTCTTCAAATCCTGGTTATGGCGTTAGCTTACCTCCTGGCAGGGATTACGGCACTGGGAAGGGAATCCATAGTGCAGCAGCTCTAGACTTGGACTACCCTGGTGGTATGCTGGCTCGTGGTGGTGGTGGTCCTCGTGTTGATGATCTCCGGAAAGATGACCGGGCAAGTTATCTGAGGGAGTTTGAACTAAGGGAAGAAGAGCGTCGCCGTGAGAATCTGCGTGCCAGAGATAAGGAGCGAGAACGAGAGAGGGAACGGGAACGTGATAGAGAACGAGAACGACAGAGGGAACGGGAAAAGCAAAGAGCTAGGGACAGGGAAAGGAAACGCATATTTGAACGAAGGGAGAAGGAAAGAGAAGGAGAAAGAGAACGTGAGCGTAAACGTGCTCTCGAAACAAAACGTGATCGGACTCCAACGGGAAGAGCTACGTCCAGGGACCCAAAGGAGCGGACTCCAGTGCCAAAAGCTGTTTCTAGGGATGCGCGTAGTTCCTCTTTGCGGCGGGATGCGCAACATCGTGAAGCATCAATTAGGTTTTATTTTGTTCTCTGTCACACTCTTCATCTGGAATACAAGGCATATTATGTTGCTTCACCAGACACTAACCTTATTTCTATTATACCTGAAGGCGTCCTTCACCAATTAGGCCAATAAGGAGAGATTATGTCTGCAAGGTAATAAGTGTTCCAAGAGATTCCTTATTCAATGATGTTTTTGCCTTCTCCTTAAGGTTTCTCATCTTCCTTTCCATTCCTTTATTCTCCTTGTTTTCTTATTGATTGACTTGGGCATCTCCTGGTTCTTGCTCGATTACTATGTCAGGCTTGCCATCTAACAAGATAATCGTTGACAAAAAATTTCATGATAATCCCTAGTTCCCTACCATTGCCTCCACCATCTAAATTCTGCCAAGTTCAGCGTTCTCATTCCTTTTCTTTCCATGGGATATCTTCCTGTACATGGTGTTTCCTGGTTATGGATATTATTTGTCCAAGCTTCTGACTTCTTGCCACCTTGTGGTATTATTTTGCCTGTTTTTGGTAATTAGTGTGACAAATATCCGGTTGCACTATCCTCATACAAACATCTATGCTTTCCTGAGTTTGGTTTTGGAGGAAATTGTGGAACCTGATAGATTCTGGTTTTTGTGGTCTCCAGTAAATTTCTCTGATTGTGAGTTTTTGTCTTTTGCTCTTTGAATCGAATGAAACCTTGAAAAGTTCTCAAGGATGAAACACTGAATGCTTATCACTCTCTCAAATGAAGGATGTGAAGTGTTATCTTTTCCGTTGATAAGATACTTTATGGTGACAGGAATGGAAATGGCAGAGTTACCTGCCCTCTGTATCCTGAATAATGCAATGTTTAAGCCCAATGTGCATAATTCTTTATTTGATGATTGTGTGACATGTATGCAGGTTTTATCCTCGCGATTGGTTGACATGGAGAGGGATTACTTGACATTAGATAAAAGATATCCAAGGCTTTTTATGCCTTCTGAGTTTTCCAAGGTGTTTGTCTATCGTCTAATCGTTTTCTAATCCTCAGTAGAGCGCTAAATGATCATAAAACCTCAATATATATAAATTTCAGGTTGTAGTGAACTGGCCGAAACAAAAGCTTACACTTTCGATGCATACTGCTGTGAGGTGAATTATTCTGCTTTTTTATTTGCATTTTGTCAGTCTTGAGGATTTAAATTCTTCTCAAGCAGTTTAAATTGATCATAAGTTCTGGAGTTTTAATTTCCCTTGCCGAGTCAGTATATTAGAGCTAAATTTTGTGGATTCACTTTTGCTTTATAACCATCTTTTGTTGTGGACGGCAGTTTTGAGCATGATTACATTGAAGAGGGTGGAGTTGATGTGAAAAATACTCCCACAAAATCTGTAGCTGTGAAAACTGGAGAAAAGACTGTTTGGAATGCCAAGGTGGGCTGTTGTTAATTTTTCTCATTGAAAAAGCTTACCTCGTGTTTTTGCTTTGTAGGGTCTTCTACCTCTTTAATTGTGTCATTGCACAATGTATCATCGCTGGTACTGGTACTGTTCCTGACGCAGTCGGAATGCACCAAGACAACAAGCGTTAGTCTTGGAATTGAATACTCAAGTTTGCAAGCGACAAACTTGAAGAAAAAGCTCTGGAATCCACCAGAAAGATAAAGCTTGAAAACTCAAGACTTTGATTGAAAATTATGAATAAAAGTTGT